>PVJH01003432.1:0-142585 GCA_004026705.1 Nesogale talazaci
CCTTCTGCTTTCTTCACCACCCTTGCTCATGCTCTTACATGTCCTCAATTGGTACATTGGGGATGTGTGCACACAGTGATATATGTTTGTTTTGTTTTGTTTTTTTCCTCCCCATTTGATGTCTATTGCCTAGACCTTTTACCACTTTCACCACCATCTGACCATGCTGGCTGTTGTGCTTCTTCTGTGTGGCTGTGGTCTCATCTCAGGTAAATGGTCTAATGTTTATCTTCAGGCTTTCAAGACACTTGATATATCCTTTGATGACTGGGCACCTTCAGCTTTCTTCACCACATTTGTTTGTGCATCCATTTTACTTCAGTGATCGTGTTGGGCCATTGAGCCTCGAGGAATGCCAGATTCACAGAACAAAGCGTTCTTGCATTGAGGGAGCACCAGGGTGAGGGCCCAAGGTTCACCTGCTACTCTAATATTTGGCCTATAGATATGTTCTTAATTTTATTCCCAACTTATAATAGATAGTTGTATCTATGTACGGACATACCTATATTTAGACCTCTGTAAGTTGCCTCTGTCTTCTAGCTCTTTCCTCTATTTCCTTCTATCTCCCTCCTGTCCCACCATCATGTTCCACCTTCATTGGCATTTCATTGTTTTCTCATATTCATTGTCCTTGCTTAATCCCGACCAGACCTCCCAAACCCTCCTTTCCATCGATTCCTAATCACTTATTGCTTGCCCAACCCGTCCATGTGTTTGTCCTCCCCCCCTTCTCCTCTCCTCTCTCGTGCTCCCAGGAATCATTTGCCCAGTTCTTTCTGTGGCGCAATGGGTCTCCATGATTCAGAGACTCTTTACCCTCTGGCCTGTGATCCTCCTGCATTGGCCATCATTGTGTGTGTTTTGCAAGATTTAGAAGGACTTTGCAGATGGTGTTAGACATAGGGACTGATGTCAGACTTATGGGCTTGGACTCGACTGGATTGGGATGCTGTCTTGATGGCCACTTACCTTTTATATAAACTCTCACTTACATACATATGAGTTTCTGTGGATTTGTTCTCTAGTCTATCCAGACTAACACAGCCTATAACCCAAGTCCTGCTTCATCAACACCCTATATGCTATATTAAAATATACATCATTTGGACAAACTGATGATGAACATTTTACAGTATTCCACTTGTTCCTGTTCATAGTAGAGTGTATCTCAGAGGACATTGTCATTGGGTTACCCTATAGGAGTTCTGTTATTTGTTTTACTGGTTTTGGTAAATGAAACACAGGACTGACGAGACTATAGATTAGGAGCAGCAATAGAATGGAGGTATGGAGTGGGTAGAAGGGAGACGATATCAAGATGACCAGGAAGGGAAATGATATTACATAGCTATTAGCACCCACATAATAACAAATTAGAAGGAAAAAATAAAAGAGCATATTCATAGATCCAGAAATGAATTTGAGGCTCACACTGAAACCTTGCTCCAACTTAAGAACAATTGGTTCTTACATCCTGTCTCTGCTGATACCCTCAGGAAGGGAAGACTGAAAATAAAGGTGCTATAACAAAATGTAGATGGTGCAAGGCTAGCAGATAAAATAGAGTCTGGGGTCTTAAAGGCTTGTTTTCAAACAAGAAACCATCTAAGTGAGACATCAAATAAGTCCACCTGGAAGTGGCACACTATAGTTAGTACAGAGTCTGCTATCCATTTGAGATTTAAGAGTGAAGGAGTGGAGTTCAGAATGCCAATCAGGTCACAGCTTAATGACCTCATTTGTTGGTACTAAGGAGATAAATAGCTCACTCGAGGCGGGATACATGCTCATTTTCTGTGTGACATTCCTGTTGAAAAGACAAGTGGAGCTACACTAGAGTCCTGGAGTGGAAGGAGCCACATGGAAACTCCTGCTACTACTGAGATGCTTATGCCAACACAGCATCCACAAGACTTTCCACCCACTGATCTGTGATCTTTATGCATTCAATGTCATTGCATGGGTTGTATTGAGTCTGAAGAGGAGTTTATATGTTGGTATAGGACATGTGGGCTAATTTTGGACTTGGTATGGACTGGGCTGGAATGTTTTCCAATATTCAATTGTTCTTGTCTAAAAAGCTCTTTCACACATGAGTGTTTATGAATTTGTTTCTTTAGTCTACTCAGACTAACACACAATTACTGGTCACTGAAGCATAGTAAATCATAATCTGACATCAAAAGGGGAACTAGTGTCAGAGCTTAAATTGTGAGAAGCTAGTGTACAGAAGGCTACAGCTGACAGGGGGAGCCCAAGATTTATTTGTGAAACTACACAGGAAATAAGTCTTTGGAGAAATCCTTGTATCTCCAATTGAAGGATGGGATGAAAGTGGTTACTATACAGAGAGCATTGGAGAGAAGTGTTGAGAAGATCAAAGGCATAAATCTGACTTGAACATTTAAAACATGTCAGTATATCTCCTCAAAGATGTATGCTAAACCTGGTCTAGTTTCCAAAATTATTTTTGGCTTGTATTATTCTGTTTGGTTTTTGCTTGTCCATAGTAGGATGTATCTCAGAGGAGCCATGTCATTGGAAAGCATTGCCTTGAAATTATATGTTTTCATATTTTTCAATGTATGAAATCCAGGATTGATGAATGTACAAAGGAAATAAATATATAAAGATAGCAAGTCGATAAGAGTTTTGAGGTGGTGATGGTGGGTGGGGGGTAACAGTCCTCAAAGGAGTGAAGAGGAGATAATATCAAGGGGTCCATGTAGGAAAAGAAAGTTTGCCAAGTGATTGTAGCAGCAATTGTACAATTCTGCTTAATGTGATTGAGCAATGGAATAGTATGATTAGATAGATGATAGGTAAATAGATAGATAAAATGCATCCACAATGTCAAACTCAAGTAAAATCAACTGCTAACATATGACATTTATTATATTCCCTGTTTTGCATTTTCTATGAACTGCTTAAATATATAAAATTACAAAGTAAAATGTGTATTGAAATTTTTATGACAGCATGTATATCTCCTCAGATTATTTTCTACAGTATTTACTTTTTTTACTTGTGTGTGTGTTCAGCATCTTCAAATGCCTAAAAAAATTCAACTTTTGCATGATAAATGTTTTGAATTTTAATATTCCCATAGGGTAGAATATTTAGGATGCCATTTTTATTCATAAGCAAAGTACATAAAATTCTGATTTCATCACTGAATGTTTCTTGAAGATAATTTCACAAGTTGAATTACTAAGTTAAAATGTGTAAATTTTAAGATGTTTAACTTATACTGTTAAATGTTCTTCAGAAGTATGATAATATCTTGCATAATTGTTTAACAGAAAATAGTAGATTATAAAAATATGTACTTCATCAAATATTCATCAATAACATGTATTATAATTCTTTATGTATATAGCAATTTAATATGCAACAAATGTTCTCATATTGCATTATCTCTTATTTTCAGTTCAATCTAATTTTGTTTTAATATGTGTACTCTACAGTGTGACTTTAGATCATTTACCAGCTTTTATTGGTAATATCTTATTTTTTTAAAGAGTTTGTACTCTTTCAATAGTCAGTTTACTGTAAAAAAGATCTTTATAAGCATGCAAATAGCTTCCTGGTTCCCTCATTCATTTAATTATGTACTGTCAATAATGATATGCAAACTATATAATACTTAGTATATGCAATCCATAATTCCTCTTATATGTTTTAAATTTGTTTTAAATATCTGCATTTTTAATCTGAGATAAATACCTGGTTATATTTTCAACTAGCACATTAAAGTCCTTTCTTAGCTCTGTAGTCAGCTCAACATTGAGTTTTCTTATTATGATAGTAAGACACATTTTAAACATCATTTTGAGTATCTTATTCCTGGCTCAGGTTTTGAAATTTATATGGTGTCTAAGAGCTCTACTCTTTTATACTATCCTTTGGTTTACAATTTTGGTGATACCTTACCATTTTAAATGCTGTACTTTCAAACAATTGTTTTGCATGACTATATTTATAAGCAAATATCACAACAGTTGTCTTTCTGTCCAAAGTAACTTGCAGTGATCCTAAGCTTTTCAATATAGAGCTGTGGGCCAACAGATCTTCAATGGCTGAGTATGTCTTTCAAATATGCCTTTAACTATCAAGCTTTCCATTAGTCACCATTTCCATGACCTAAGGATCTCCTTATTCCTTCTTTGTCCACTGATTTAGACTCATATAATTTTGTAATTTGTGATAAAATTAAAAATATATTCAATAATCTCTCAGTTTGCGTATGTCAAATGAATGAAATCATTTGCTACTATTCTAGAAGTTATTTGATTAACTTACCATCTATATTCCTCAACCTTCCCCCTCCCCTTTAGTTTAGATATATGCTGAATGTGGGACTACTTTACGTCAGTGAACCTACCCTTTCAGAAAGAGTAACAGTGGCTAAATTATTCATTGATATCCTTATATATAACCAGATATTCTTATAAAAAAGATAAAGAGTTCTGATACATAGAATGCTAGTAACTATTCAGCAAGATAACATAGACTTGGCCAAGAATCAATCTGTCGTCAAATCTATTCTGAATCCTAGTGACCTGTGACAAACCAGAACTGTTTCAACAGTTTTATTGGCATATGATTCACAATTGTACAGTTCAATAGTTCACCCATGTAAAAAAGAGTTGCAATCAGTACTGCAATCAGATTTAGAACATTTTCTTCATTCTTATACTCATTATCTGTTCCCTATGTCCCCCAGCTTCCCTGTCATACCCCAAGGAATCATTCACCCATTATCGTCTCTATAGTTTTATTTATACTGGATTTCATAGGCAGAAAAATGTTAAAACAAAACCCCAAACTAATTGCAATAACAAAGTAAAACACATAAAAACATCAATTGAAAAGAAAATATAAATATTAAAAACTAGAACAAATTTGAATGAATTATTGGGAAGGTGCTAGTTTTACCATAACTGCATCTGCACCAATTCACTTTCTTATGCATTCTGCAAGTTAGCAAGACTATTCACGTCCCTGGTCCCTGGTCAAAGAGGATGGAAAAGCCAGGGGCTTACCCCAAGTGTATTTTCCCTTCACTTCTTTTAAAAAAACAGCAACACGGTAAAAACGAGTCAAATGGGACATCAAATGAGTAAAATGGGAAATCAAGTTAAAATGTGAAGCAATGTTATATTTTGATTGAGCTACAATAATCATGATCGACATTACAGTGTTCTCTTGTCTGATAACAAAAATTCTTAACTGTAAAAACCAAAAATGCTCTCTTATGTACTTTGCACAGTTACAGACTTGGGAGCCTACAGGGGGCGCTGTGAGTCAGCATTAACTCCATGGCAGGAAGCTTGGTTTTGGTTTTGATTTATAATTCTTCAATTATATAAATATATGTGTGTGAAACATATATGACATAATATGGTCAAATCATATATACCCATGTGTGTATAGACACACACATAAGATTACTTGACATGTATTTACTCTTTGTAAGAAGTCTATTTAGATCTTTTGTCCATTTCATAAATGTATGATTTTCTTAATGAGTTTTAAGAGTGCTATGTGTATTGTAGACGCAAGTATTTTATCAGATAATGTGTTCTGCATATTTCTCTCTCAATCTATGGCTTGTTTTATATTCTCTTTTCTGGAGAAGGAGTGCTTACTTTTAATCAAGTCCAACGTAGAGATATTTAGCAATATTGTTGAATATTGATATGGACAGAAGATATTTGCAAGTGTGGCAGCTCAGAAGGGTGTGCACCATCAGGCCCAGAGCCCCAGGGGAAGGACGAAGTTTTCTACTTCTGTAAAGAGTTAGACTTTGCAGACTAACTAGCAAGAGAGTTCCATTAGCATAACCATGGAAGAAACCATATGAGATGGATTGACACAGTAAATACAACAATGGAGTCAAACGTAGGAGCAATTGGGAAGATAGCTGAGAGTGTTTCCTTAATTGTAATACAGGGTCTGAGCTTGCTAGACAGCACCAATAAACAACAGCAAGAAGAATTGCCACCTAAGCCTATCCTTACACTAAGATTTACTTGTGGTCCTTTTTGACTCTTGACTTCTTTTTACTTCAGACCCCACAAATAATTCAAATGTGTCCATTAAAGTAATATTTATGGCACCCCTAGAACTCAAAATGTAGACGATAAATTATAAAAGCAAAGTTCTAAGTATATATTAGGTAGTCAGAGAACTTCTCTCTGAGAACAAAGACAATTCCCATAGTAGGAGAAAAAAGTTCATACCAAAAACATTGCAGTGCATAGATCATCTCACGGAGCATAGCTCAGGCACAACAACGATTCAAAGCACTTATGTACCAGAAAGAAGAGTCAGTGCTATTAGAGTGTCACCAAGAAGGGAGAGATGTGGTCTTAGAACAAGGGGAAAGGAAAGGAAAGAGGTATGTACGGCAACATTATGAAGCTTGAGTTTTATGGGTTAAGGAAAAACATCAGACTTTCTAGTTAATAAGTTCTAAATTATGATCTTCTAGGATGTCTGTGAGGAACCTGATATAGTGAGTAACTAGTTAGGCAGCAGTTGGAAGCCCCACTTGTCCCGAGGTAGAAAGATGAAATTTTCTGCTCCCCAAAGGTTTGGAGATGGAGAAAACCCCAGTGAAAGTCCTACTTTCACCTTTAGGCTCGTTAGGAGTCAGGATCCAGATTTCTCCCATAATTACCTTATTCATTCTGAACCCTGTTAGATGATGTGACTTATTGTAATTGTACGTGTATATGTTAAGAAGTCCTGGTGGTGTCGTGCTTACTCATTGGGTGGCTAACCATAAGTTAAGTGATTCAAAACCACCAGGTGCTCACCTGGAGAAAACAGAATTTTCTACTCTGGTAAAGAAATGCATCTTGGAAACCAACCATGGCAGTTGTACCTGGTCCTGGAATTTGCAATGAGTTGACATTGACTTGATGAGTGCTGGGTATATGCAAAAATACAAGGGGTACTTGAAAAAAATATATATATAGGTTTATTTCAAAGCTATGTATTTATTTATTTTTTTACAAAATAACCTTATCACCTTTAAAGTATTCTCCATTACACGTAATGCATTTGTCAAATCAGTGATTCCACTCGTGGAAACATTTTCCAAAAGCATCTGTTTGGACAGCCAACAGCACCACTTTTCCTGCCTCTCTTCATTTGCAGAAACAAAACAAAAAAAATCGAAGGAGCAGGGCAAATGGGACAAAAGAGACATACTGGCTTTTGAAAAAAAACAAGACACATTGAGATGGCTGTGTGAGCAGGTGCATTGTTGTGGTGGCAAAATCAGCCCCCTGCCCCTTGCAAATCAGGCTTTTTGTCACACATTGTTATTCAGACTTTTCAGAGACTCTCAATAGAAAACTTGATTAATAGTCTGACCCGATGGAATGAATTTATGAAATTCATGAAATCCATAATCAGTCAACATTTAAGACCACTTTGGAAGTTGAAGGATGTCCAGAATGAAATTACTGTCACCAATCAGTATTTCACCAATCCTAAAACAAGAAATCCACCCACATACTTGAGTTTTTCCCAGAGCACTATCCTTGGAAGCTGTGTTCAACATCATGATAATTTTCTGACAAATTGGAAATAAAATTTCATAGCCTCACACTGTTCTCTTGAATCAGCCATCACAAAAAATGAGGTTTGAGCAAAACTTCTTTTATGAAAAAATTTACTATGAACAGAAAGAAATGTCCAGAATGTGATAAGAGCTATAAGAGCCCTCAATACAAATATTTAATCAAAAAAAGAAAGAAAAGGAAAAGTGCACACAAACACACACACAAGCACACATGTAGAGATTTCAAAGTCTTTGAAAAATGCCATTATATTTCCATTCAATATATAATTATATATATAATTACAATATATCACATTATCTAGTATGTTTCAGAATTAGTGAGGTAATAATATGCATATATAATTACAATAAATCTCAACACCCCCAAAATACAGGAATTACACTGGTGGAACAGAGTTTTCATAATACGCATTTACCTCTCTAACTTAACACAGAACAAAATGCTCTGAGTTGGTGCATGCAGCAGTGTTACCTGGGAAGTTTCTTTCTGTTCATAGTAAATTTTAGCCTAGATAAACTAGGGAAACAAATTCACAGAATCTTATATGCATAAAGGAGAGTTTTATATAAAGGCTAAGCGTACATTAAGAAAGCATTCCAATCAGTTCTGTCTAAACCCAAAAGTCCAACACTAGCAAAATGTCCAACAAGATTCTATAAAGTCCTCCTCAATCTTACAAAGCACACACAATGACACCAACTGCAGGAGGCAAGTTAAATCAGTGAGTGTCTAAGCATCTCAGTGCTGGCACGGGTCTCCACACAGCTGCTCCAGCACCCAGGGCTACATTAGGATAGGTCCATGTGGCTTCTCTTCAGGGATGTCTTACAGGAAGTGAACCTTGCCAGCTGAAGCAGGAAAGTGACTAAGGCAACTGCATCCTGGTCCAACCATCAGAAAGCAAGAGACAAAAGAACTAGAAAGAACACCAAGCCATTTATTGCTTTGCCCTTTAATTAACAACACCACCACATGTTTATCAACCAGATTGGCACAATAAACCTTAATTATTTCGATCTCCAAATTGTTTATCCTGCCTATTCTGCAACTACATTAATAAGTGCAAAAAGCAGGCAAAGCCAAACAAAACAACAAAAGAGGGCAAATCCAACAACAAAACAACAAGAAACGCGAAACAAAACAGCAACAACAAAAGGGAAGTCAATGACCAAAAAAAAAAAAAACCTATAAAAGGGGCGAGGTCTGTTTTTTAAACTTCAGGAGTGTTTTCTAGTCGAGTGTGATAGGGTGCCATATTTTGTCCCCAAAGTCCATCTTTGTTATTCCCAGAGACTTCATCACTTTGCTTCCCTTGCTGCTCTGTTGCACGCCCTTAGTATTTCACCCCAGTGTGATGAGAACAGATCTGACCCAATTTCCACACTGTGTGCACAGTGTTGTTCTAATAGCAATATAGTTCACTGAGGGATGGCATGTCTCATGGTAGGGTCGACTCTGGTCCTCTCTATGCATTGTTGACTCTGAGCAGGAATATCAGCTTTTGGGCTTGGTGGGCCAGGATGTGTTCTACTCACTTTCCTTTCCTCTTCGTTTCTCCTGTGTGCTCTAATCAGCCCCTCTGCCCAAACTGTCACTTCAGCACTATCCTCTGATGAATATTCTTCTGGAAGGGAGTGAGGGGGTCTACATAATTGGGAGTGGAGCTGGCTTCACAGCTCTCTCTGTTGGTTCTCTGCTACATGCTGGTACAGTCTTGGTGCACAGCTGAAGCCTGGTTCCTCTCTCCCTCTCCTGGTCAGATGTAAATAATACCCTCCCCTTTGGTAGGTTAGTGTCCTGCTAATATATATATATATATAATATAGAATTATATATTATATATTATAAACATATTATATTATAATTATATAATATATATAATTATATATATATATATTAGTTCCCCCTCCTATTAAGTTGGCTACCGTATGTACCCCTAGTTTGGGTCTGGTCCCTGTCATAGTATCTGGGCCTAAACACTAGAAATGTATGTACATAGTAGGTGATCCTCTATGTCTCATTTTTTAAGCTTACCTAGGCAGAATCATGTTTTGTCTTTTTGTGCTTGGCTTACTTCACTTGCCATAATTTCCTCCAGTTCTTCCCAAGCAGTGATATACCACATGCATTAATCACTGCTTTTTAGCAAGGTGTAGTACTCCATTGTATTTATTTACCACAGTTTTTTTATTCATTTGTCTGCTGATAGAAATTTGTGTTGTTTGCAACTCCTTGAGCTTGTGAACTATAGCACAATGAAAACAGGGACAGAGATGTCTGGCTGTGCTTTGTTTCTTGACTCTTCTGGGTATATGCCCAGTAGGGGGATTGCTGGTTTGTATGGTAGCTCAATCTCCATCTGTTTTAGATATTATCAAATTGATTTCTATAGTGGCTATACATACATACAGATGCACCAGCAGTGGTGTAGTGTATCTCACTACACCCCCACCAACACATGTTACTTTCTGATTTTTTGAGTTGGGCTATCTTTGAGGGTGTATCTCACTGTTGTTTTAATTTATATTTGTCTTATGGCTAACGATGGAGAAAATTTTCTCATATGTTTATTGGTCATTCAGATTTTTATCCTTGTGAAGCTTCTGTTCAGGTCCTTTGTTCACCTCCTTAGTGGACAACTAGTATTTTTCTTATTGTTGTAAGTCAGAAAAGTATTGCAGAGTTTAGTAATAAGGCCTTCTTCTGATATGTTATTGCTAAAGATGTTTTCCTAGCCTATGGATTCTCTTATTATTCTCTTGGTGAATTCTTTCAATGTACACAATTATTCTCTTGGTGAATTCTTTCAAGGTGTTTTATCTTCAGTATATCCCACTTGTCAATCTGTGACTTCTTTGTACTTGTGTCTTTCCCTATCTCCAATAGCCTGTATAATCCCTGAGCCAAAGTTCTCAGATTCGTCCCAACTCCCTCAGCAATGTCCCTAAGAGTTGGGGGTTTTACCTCAAGGTCTGGGATCTACCTTGAGTTTATTTTGTGAGGTAAAGGTCTTGCTTTATTTTTCTACAGATAGATATCCACTTTTTCCACTTGTTGAAGAGTGCATTATTTCTCATTTGATATTTTTGGGACCCTTATCAAAAATCAGTTGTCTGTATGCCAATTTTTTTATTTCTGGGTTTTCAGCTCTTTTCCACTGGTCTGCATATCTGTCATTATACCCGTACCACAATGTCTTGACCACTGTGGCTGTATAATATATGCTAATGTCAGGTAAAGCAATCCTCCCAACTTTGTCCTTCTTGAGGAATTCTCTGCTAATTCTGTGCTTCTTTGTGCTCCATTAGAAGTTGTTAATCAGTTTTTCCAATTCCTTGAAGAAAAATGATCTTATTTGTACTGAGTTAGCATTAAACTTACATAGTGGCTTGGGCAAAACTGACTTATTTACTATATGAGTCTTCCAATCAATAAGCATGGGGTATACTTCTGTTTGTTGAGGTCACTCTTGGTTTCTTGTAATAATGTTCTGTAGTATTCCTCATACAAATCTTTTTTTTTTTTAGTCAGCCATATCCCTAGATATTTCAATTAGGGCATGGCTATTGTATAGGATAGGACCTTTCTAATGGCCTCTTCCAGGATCTTGTCTGATGTGTATAGCAGTCTGATAGACTTATGTTTGTTGATCATCAATCCTACGAATCTGCCGTATTCTTCTAACACTTCCAACGCTCCATTGTGGAATTTTGGGAATTTTAAATATATAAAAATCATATTGTCTACAAATAATGATAGATTCACCCCTTCCTCACCCCAGACAAATAAATTTGATATTTTGCCTTTGCCTGTCTGATATTATTAGGTAAGACCTCCAGTAGGATGTTAAATAGGAGTGGGGACAGGGGGCATCCTTATCTGGTCCTCTTTTTCAGTGGAATTGTTTTAGTCTTTTCTCCATTGACTATCAGATTGGATGTTTGTCTTCAATATATAGCTTATATAATAAGCTTCAATATATAGCTTATAATATTAAGGGATTTTCCTTCCATTCCTTTCTTCTTGAGTATCTTAAACAGGAATGGGTGTTAGATGCTGTCAAATACTTTTACTACATTGCTAGATAGTATCATGTGATTCTAATCATTTTTCTTGTCAATGGTTTGAATAATACTAATGGTCTTTCATATGTTGAACCATCCCTGCATCCCTGATATGAATCCCATTTGGTTGTGGTGAATTACTTGTTTTATATGCTTTTGGCTTTTATTGGCCAATATTTTGTTAAGAATTTTTACATCAATGTTGAGTAGGGATATTATTCTGTAATTCTCAATTCTTGTGGGATCCTTGCCTGGTTTAAGAATCAGAGTTATACCAGTTTCACAGAAAGAGTTTAGGAATTTGCTATTTTTTTCTATGTTCTGTAAGAATTTGTGTAGGATTGGTGCCAGTGCTTCCCTGAATGCTTGATAGAATTCTCCTGAGAAGCAATTTGGCCCAGAGAATTTTTTTATTGGTAATCCCTTGATAACCTTGTCTACTTCTTCTAAAGCTATGGGTCTGTTGAGATTCTTGACGTCCATCTGGGATAGTCTAGGGAGGGCTGTTTTTGCCAAGTATTTTCCCATGTCCCCCAAGTTGTTGAATTAATTAGAGTACAGGTCTTCATAGTACTCTGTATGTATCCTTTTGAGTTCATTAGGATTTCCTATTTCTAATGTTGCAATGCTCCCAATTTCCTCCCTCATTTTACTTTTATAATTTGTTCCTTCCTTTCTTTGGTCAGGATTGCCAGCTACTGGTTTTGTTATTACATTCCTCAGGTCTTGTATTTTCCTTTGGTGCATGGTCTTTATCTCGTCTATCATTTTATCTTTTTTCTGATTCACTTCCCTCATATTCCCTCATATGACTCCAAGCAGCATTCTGATGATTTCTTTCTGTGAGCAGTCAATGTCTGCTTCTTCTGTGCAGGTCATTAGGCTCATGACATCTTCTGGCATTGTCTTCTGTTTCACCTGCTTTTTCATTGAGACTGTAGAGGTTAGCTGCTGTTTTAGAGGAGCCCATCATCTTCCAGAGAGTTGAAGAGCATTGGACTTGCTTTTCTGGAAATTTGTAGGAGTGCTTCTTGAAAGTACCTGCAGCCAGCTGCACTGGGGTGTCGGGCTACGGGTTTATCTTCCTGTGATTTCACTCTTAGCCTAGTCAATCAGTATTCCAGTATTTGAAGTGTAAGTTGGATAGTCTTTTCAGGGGATCCTGGCTGGATGATTGTGAGTCTCTGAGAACTGTGTTTTACTGGCTGATCTAGGAAGTCATGGTGGTATGTATGACCCACGGGGGCTTTAGCACCACAGATGGCATGTGGCAGTGCCTGCTGCAATGGGAGTGCTGAGGAGAGAGGATGGTTGTACCAACCTTGGTGTGGAAACCTGTCAGAATTACCCTATCCAAAGAGATTGCCAGTGTTTGTGCAGAGGGTCCCATGGAGATCCATGGATACTGGGCAGATTTACCCTAGTCAGCAAGATCTCTGTGGAGGCCATGTATAATTTTCTGTAGCACTGTAGAGGTAGCTGGTCCAGCTGTGTGTGGAGGCCATGTACAGTTTTCTGTAACACTGTGGAGGGAGCTGGTACAGCTGCTGTGTGCAGCACTGCATCAGGTGGGAGGAAGTTCCCTTAGCCACATGTGGGGCCACAGATGACAGGCAAGGAGCCCCCTAGTCATAAGAAGCACAGTAAAGGGTGGGTAGAATTTGCCAGTTGTGTGTACAGTCCACCCAGGGCAGAAACTAGCTCCGCCCACCTCCATTGGACTTGCAGAATTGCCCTAGTTTGTGCTGACTGGTGAATGGCCCCGTAGCTTAGGGAAGTTTTTCTTATCCTTTTTTTTTTTTTTCTTTTGCCCCAGGCTTACTGGAATTGGATTCACACCCTGTCTGTGAACTGTGCATATATGCTCTGTAAAACTGTTCTGGGATTGATGTCTGACCCAGAGGCCCTTTGTTATTTTGAAAGCCTCTGGGTAACTTCAGGTATTCCTTAGCTCTGGCTACCTTGTTATGTTAATGTATGCTAAAGGACAGATTTCTGCTGGTTTGCCACAGAGTTAAACAATGAGTCTGAGATACACTTTTAACCAAAAATGTATTTTTTTTCCTCCTTTTTATATTGGGTTTGTGGGATGTCCTGATTTGGGGACTTTCACGCTGACCCCCTAGGGAAGGTGGACTAGTTTATTAGAGAGGTTGTTTTTTTCTTAGTCAACTGGAACTGAATTTGCCTTGTGGCTATCAGTTTGTGCTCTACCAGATGGTGATCTGATACAGGTAATGGTTCTTTAATAGCAGCAAACCTATGACTAGCCTCACCAACCCCTAAACTGTGGGCTCAAGGTAGCTAACAGTTTAGGGAAATCTGGGTGGGGTCTTTTGAATAGCTATCTGTGGTTCTCTTTGAGCCAGGGATTATGACCACTTTTAAGTAATAGTGTGGGGTAATCACTGCCTGCTGTGAGGTTAGGTGCTTGAGTCTGGCAGAGCCTGGCATAATGAACCAAGAGTGTTCCATTATGTTCTTGATTCACCTGGTGAGTGAAAATTAAAAAAAAAAAAATTAAGATAGGGGGTCTGCGCCAGACCTTAGTACCCTGATTCTGTTTTTAGTACATGTTCTCTCAGTCTTATTCTCTTTACCTCTTAATTTTCTGGTCTGGCAGCAGGAGCTCTGTTCACGTAAATTTATCTGGATATCATCTTTCCTATTATAATTTAAATTCAATAAGTATTTAATCTATCTGTATGTATAGTTTCTAAACATAAATTAAACAGTGTCCCTCTTGACAAATAAGAAATAAAAATAGTTGAGAAGCATTACACATATTAGTGTGTTTATAAACTTTTCTGATACAAGTAAAAGAAATTAGTATATATAAGCCCCTCATTTTATTCAATTTGTCTAGGTTTAAGAGAGTTAATTAGATTCAAAACCATTCCATTAAAGAGTTATATAAAAGTAGAAATAGTAGACTTTTAGGTATTAGGAAGAGAAATAACAGGCTTGATTGGTTTAGTTTTTTACAGATAAATAGAAAAACAGGAAATTATTTTTTTAGAGCTTGAATAACATTGTAAAGTATAAAATAAACAATTAAAAAAACAAAGACTAACTATGTTATTCCTGCAAATGAATAATGCAGTTTCACATGTTCTCATATTTTAATATGAGAGCAAAATTACAAAATATCTATTATTTTGAGGTCACATTGATAATTGTGGAATCTATTTAGTTTCTAATACTTCATTACCTATGTGTACAAGTTCTTGACATTCCCATGCTTTTGTTTTGTTTTGATGTTGAAAAGTAAACAAGAATAAGATATAATTGATGAAAAGTAATAATGCAAATGACTATAAAAGCCATGGTGTGTTAGGTGTTTTATTCAAGGATTTAATCTTACCAGATAGTCTGTGGGAGAAAGATGAGGTTGTCTGCTTTGACTCTAAAGGTTGCTAGAGTCAGAAGCCACTAGAAGAAAGTGTGCTATGTAAACACTGTAGGTACAACCCCGCTGTATTGAAAGTTTATATAAACCAATAATGCAAGACAATATAAGAAACAGTACAGTATATTACAATATATGTGCATGTGAGGGAATATATATGTATATATATAATTTTGATATTATCCGTGAATTTATTTATTTATATATGTTTGTTCTGACCCTTAAAAAGAAACAAATTGTTTTTTCCATATTTAAAATCTATCTCTTTGCTTTGGGATATAAAAATAGTTCTATAATAACTAGCATGGTAGCCCTGGCAGCAAAATGGTTACATGTATGTTGGGCTACTTAGCACACAAGGTCGTCAGAAGCTGTTCAGGAGAAAGATTTAGCTCTCCATTCTCAGAAAGAATCACCATCTTGGGGCTGAGCCCTGGTGGCACAGTGGTTGTGTGTGGGACTGTGTGACAATTCAAATCCAGCAAGGCTGGGCTTCTGATACTCCCACCACGGCAGTAATGCCACACACACAAAAAAAAGAATTACCAGCTCAGAAAACCCACAGGGACCATTTGACCTGTGAAAGGGTAGTCTTATTATGCCAACATGGCCAAGGAACACGTGGAATTAATTGAAGGACAGAGATATAAATGGCTGGTGAACCTTGTCTTTCTTGTCTCTTGTTATTTGATGACCAGATCAGTGTGCATCTGCCTTATCTTGATCTCTGCTTTAATTTGCCAGCTACGCTACCAGTGGGACACCTAACCTATGGACTGTGTCACTCTAATTTGAAGTTCCTTCAAGACCAGCTTCACCATGCTACTGGAATATACATCTCTTCATATTCAGGGTTGGAACCTGACTTCTGACTGACTATTGGTAACCTGTCTTGCTGTTTGCTGCCTGCAGCCAGCTAGCCTGAATTGCTCTATGAGGACTATGCAGCAGCCCTCAAGACATGAAGGACTGCCAGTGTATTAGTTTATTCATGGGAGTGAGCTGCACTGAGTCATTTGTACTGCTTCATATATTAACGGGTTCATATATATATATTTATTTATTAGTGTCCTGGTTTTGTTTCTCTAGAGAACCCTAACATCCTACCCTATCCTGTAGAATCCCCGTGAGCAAGCTTTGACTCAATGGCAATGAATTATAATAACTAACATAGTGTCTTATATATAATGGAAGTAAAAATTATTAACTGGGTCTTAATGCAATTTCTACTACCATATATACTGGAGTATAAACTGACCCAAATATCAGTTGAGGCACCTAATTTTACCTCAAAAATTGCATTAAAAATGTGCTGAAAAACTCAGCTTATACACAACTATACATAGTATTCCAATTATATAGGTTTTTCTGACTGTTGATTTTAGGCCAAGTAATTCTTCTTTTAAACATAGGATTAGGAGTCCTGATGGCAAATGGGTGAAGTGTTGGGCTGTGAATTAAAAGGCAGGAGGTTCAAGCTCACCAGTCACACAGTGAGATACAGTTGATTTACAGTTTCAGAATCCCAAAGGAGCAGTTTCTATATTGTTCTTTAGCTTTACTATGAATTAGTGTCAATGGGTGAATTTCAAGTCCTTGCTTTAAATGTTCTAGATTTAGTTTTACAGTTAACTAATCACTCATTGAAATTTTATAGTGAAACAGTTAAACTAAAAAGTATAATAATAATAATGAGATCAACATATTTCTAAATCATCATTGTAGAATTTAATAAGCTTCTATAAATTTAACTTTTCTATAAATTCCATTTAAATTCTATGCATGTCAAATATCTAACATTTCTTGAGAAATGTTATTAAAGAAATGTATTCCTTTAATGGAGTTTACAGTATAGCAGAATAAGTAAGTAAATTTATGATACTTTAAGAACTATTTTGTATAGAAATAAATTAAGGATGGAAAGGAAGATATAGCCTACAAGGATATTAGAATTTTAAGTAAATCATTCATATTGTTTATTGGTTTTGTCTTTGATTTATCCTATGATTTTTCCTTTTGTCCTTGATTGAGCCTATGATTATTCTCTTCATTATTAGAAGGCCCTTATTTTTTACAATTTATGAAGACCTTATTGGACCTATAAAGAATATGAAAGAGGGGCTGAGCCCCAGTGGTGTAAGTGGTTGAGTGCAGGATTGTGGCCCGTGGCTTGGCGGTTCAAATCCAGCGGCAGCTCTCGGAGCAGTGTTGGGTAGCTCCCACAACCACCAGACGGCATTGATGTCCCCCACAAAAAAGAATATGAAAGAATATTAATAAAATATTTGATATTTCTGTTTAAATAAATGAAGTAACATATCTGTGGGACATTAGAAAAGATAAATTCTTTTCAAAATAATTTTCCTCACAAAACCGTCTTACAATAAGAATAAATCATTCTACTTCATATTATTATCATCATGCCATTTTGATAAGTATTTATTCTTTTTAGACTTTTGTTTTCATTTTATTAATATAATTGTATCAATCTGTGATTTCTTTTTTATCTATTTTGACACCTAAATTTTGGTGTGAGGATTATGTAAAGAATTTTAAAATGACATTTTTCATTATTATTAGTAATAGTTACTACTGCAAGCTATTGTCTACAATAGATACAACATCTGCTACATAATATGGTATTGAAAAAAGAACACTTTTTGGTCCATAAAATATTCTAAGAATTTCAAAAATTATCAATATATTTATATTATATTTCCAGAAATCTTAAATATAACATTACTTCTGAGATTTTTTACAGCCTTATGAATCTTATATCAATGCTCAGTAAACTTTATTATTCATTGATGCACTGTAGGTTGTTTACATTTATTAAGTAAATGCAGATAATTATTGGATGCCAGGAAAATGCAAGGAACAGATAGAATTACTTCCTTTAATGGGGTTTACAGTATAGTAGAATAAGTAAGTAAATTTATGATACTTTAAGAACTATTTTGTATAGAAATAAATTAAAGATGGAAAGGAAGATACAGCCTACAAGGATATTAGAATTTTAAGTGACATTTCCAGTCAAGTTCAAAGGATACATAAAAACTCAAATCTGGAAGTAAATGAAGGAGCCATACGTAAATCTTGAGAAAGATTGTCTTTAGAAGAGAAAAAGCAAGGCTGAAGGCTTCAAGGTAATGCAGGTATGAGGATTTTTGACACAGTATGATAACAAGGTTTATTATAAAGATATTTTAAGAATATTAAAAACAATATACCATGGTGAGAATAAAGTCAGGAATTTTGCACAGAGGATTTTTTAAATTTTTTATGATGAAAAGGACAGTCCTGCAAGACTTTCTGTGGGAGTCCCTACCCCATCACCACTTCAGGCCTGCTTTTGTCCCTCCAGGCTTCCTCGTTTCCCAAACTTTAAAAAGTGATAACAATTAGAGATAATTATAAACCTTTTAGGATGCCCAAATTACTGCTCTGATGGTGTAAATCTTGGAGAAAAAAATGTTCTCAAAGGATTATAGAGATAAAAACGGCACCTATAGAAGTATATATCTTTTGAAGGAGCATATGTCAGAAACAACCACTTCAAATTTTCATCTTTTTTTTTATTAATTATTTCCGTGTTGTTAGGTGCTGTCCAGTTGATGGAAATTCACAGTGAACCTGTGTACAACAGAAGGAAATGTCCTTGCCCTCTACCAAGCTGATAATTGTTATGTTGAGCCCTCTTTTGCAGCTCCTGTTTCAATCCATATTGACCCGGCTCTTCCTCTTCTTCATTGCCCTCCTTTTTTGCCAAGTATGATGGTTTTTGACATTTTCATTTAAATTTTGCCAACAGAATCTGTTACTCCCTCTTAATTACTCCCCTGTTGCCACATGCATCTATATTTTTATACCCCCTTCTCAGATTTTTATAGAGCTCTTTCTTCCCCAAATCTACTCTCAGCACAGCAATTGTGTTAGAGCAATTGTTCTTTTATGACTAATTCTAAGATTATTTCACATTTGTCCAAAGTTGGGCTTCCCTTTCTCTAGATAAAATAAATAAAAATTAATTTCTACACTGATCCCCACACCCTCTTGCCTAACTTCACCTTGTAGAAGTCTATGACCCCCTATTTTGGTGCTCTTGCCATCTGTAAACACAGAGCCACAGTTTTGATTTGACTGTTTTTGAAATCATGCTAGTGAGATAAAGACAATTGATTGCTGATATAAATTTATGAAGGTATCTTACGATAAAAGTGGATTTAAACATGCTTACTTGGAATAACATTGAGAATGAGTTAATAAAACCCTACTAGTAACACTTTTAGCTTGTTCTCATATAATTAAAATTTTTAAATAAAAAGAAATATGAAATTATACATCATAATGAGTATGATAATAAGAGAAAAAATAGTCATGATTATATTTCTTTAAATTTTGGTTGAGTAATAGAAAAGTTAGAAATGTCACTAATTAAAAAAGGGATTCCTGTATGAAAGAAGTAATGCATGTATATGTATGTTTGGGAAATGATGAAATGTGTGTAAAGAACAAAACACACTACCATTGGCTGAACCCTGGTGGCATAGTGGTTGTGTGTGGAACTGCAGCCCACAGGGTTGACAGTTCAAATCCAGCAGCAGCTCTCCAGGAGGAAGGTTGGACTTCCTACTCTCACCAGGGCAGTGATGGCAAAAAAAACCCCAAACCAACCACTACCATTGAATTTTATTCTATAGACCAATTGTGATAGACACGTTTCTAGAGAAACTAGATCATACACATGGGCTTCTCATAATGGCTCTATAGCCTGATTAGGCTTAGCAGCATTGATATTGCTATCTCTATCCCTGAAGGAGTCAGCGGTGTTAATACACAGTGTGAGATAGCAAAGCTATTATCCGCAGTAACACAGCCAATGGATGAAGTGCTGGTAAGAGGAGAGGCTTTGGGTGATCGTGTATTTGATATTTTCCAGTGGTTTTCTCAGTGAGAAGTATAGGGAAGCTGGTTGGTTGGTCCTTCTTACAATAGAAAATGTGATGAAAGAAAGGGCTCATCTCAAAACCCCAGAAGCATGTCTCAAGTGCCAAATAACAGACCTCAAAGCTTCTTCTACAAAGGAGAATCTTTCTTCCTCTTATAACAGAGATGACATTGTTGAATACCAAATCCAGAGTGTCATCATCTGAGTGTCTGCTATTAAAGTAAGGGTATTAATTGGAAAAAAAATCGGGACCCTGAAACATGGGATGGAACATATGGGCTGATGTTCCAACAGGGCCCAAATTTAGCCCATGTTCCAAAAGAGCAGGATATTTAGTTCCTACAGTGGATTGAGCCACCCAAATCAATAGATCCACCCCTCCCACATAAGGGGATTAATCCTCTATTAGTAAAACAATTCATACCTGAGATGATTAACCAAACTGTTCAAACTGAAATGTTAAGTGGGGCTGCACCTGTACCATTTTCTAGGGGAGATGTCTAACAAGATAATGCTGAGAGCACCCAGGAAACACCCTCACCACCCATTATTTCAGTGGGTCTCAACCTGTAAATTGTGAACTCTTTGGTGGTCGAATGACCCTTTCACAAGGGTCACCCAATTCATAAGAGTAGCAAAATTACAATTATGAAGTAGCAATAAAAATATGGTTGAGAGTCACCACAACATGAGGAAATGTATTAAAATATCTCACAGCATTAGGAAGGTTGAGCATCACTGCATTATTTCCTCTAGACCTGTAACTAGAATTAAGTGAAAAAGTCCCTAAAGGTGAGGTTCAGATGATGATGCAGGAAGAAGCACACTATACTCACCAAGATCGACTCAAGTTTTCTAATGCGTGCATGCAGAAGCTTGCAGAATATTCCTGGGAATGGTTACTAAGGGTGTGTGATACTGGTGCAAGGAAGGTAACATTAGGCCAGTCTGATTTCTTGATATGGGACTGCTAAGCATAGATTCTTCTTTCAATGTCTCAGCAACAGAGATTAAGAGAGGATCTAATTATGAGTTTTGTTGGCTCACCAAAGGAGGGAATGCCAGGTGGCCTAGATTAGATCATCTTGAAGTACCTCACCTACCTTGGTACATTGTAGAAGAAGGAATCCAAAGCTTAGGGAAATTGGTATGTTGGAATCAATCTATGAGGATAGTTCCATAGAACTACAAAGGGAGTGTCTGAGGATATACCTTTCACCACAACCATAAGGAACATGTCTGTAATGTGGGTCCAGCATCTCTGAAGTCTCTTGTGATTTCTATCTTCTGTACACCAGGATTAACAATGGGAACTGCCCTATGTGAACTCTGACACTTTTCTACAATGAGACTGATTGAGCCCTGTGTTGGTAGAGGGCAGGTGTCAACACTGAAACAACAAAGACAATATGGACACGGTTATTATAAAGGACAGCAAGCTTTCCATAATAATCAAAGCAACCTGACTCAAGTGGACTTATGGCATTGACTACTTAGCCACAGTGTCCCTAGGAGTGAAATAGATGGGAAACCTACTAAATATTTATGTGCTTTTTGCAGGCATAAGAATGCTATATCAGGAATGCAGCAGAATAGAGACTCATGTCCACTCAGTCATCTCCCAGACCTGAGTCAGTTTATAGCCCCACAAACCCTTGAATGAGAGGAAGGACAAATCCCTTTGAGGAAGGACTTGGCTACATTACCTACTCTTTTTATTGTGAGTCTTTCTTCTAGCCTTCCCCAAAGGAACTTGAGGCTTTTCACAAGAGTGGCTGTTCACTGGGAAAAAGGAAATGATCAAACTTTTTGGGTATTATTGGACACTGGCTCTAAACTGATATTAACTCCAAGAGACCCAAAGTGATTGGAAGGCCCACTAATCAGAGTGAGGGGCATATGGAGGTCAAGTTATCAATGGAGTTTTTGCTCAGTTATGTCTTACTGTTGGTCAAATGGGCCCCCAAACTCATTCTGTAGTCATTTCCCTATTTCCAGAATGGAGCAGACATACTTAGTAACTGGCAGAACCCCCATATTGGATCCCTGAAATGTGGAATAAGGGCTAGCTAATATAGTCAGAAAGGCTAAGTGAACACCATTAGAACTGCTATTCTATTGACTAGGAAAATAGAAAACCAAAAGCAATACCACATTCCTGGAGGGATTGCAGAGATCATTTCTACCATCAAAAACTTGAAGGATGAAGAGGTGGTGATTCCTACCACATCTCCATTTAACTCATCTATTTGGCCTATAAAGCAAGCAGATTGATTCTGGAGAATGATAGTAGATTATTGTAAACATATTCAGGTGGCAACTTCTATTGTAGCTGCCATTTCAGATGTGATTTCATTGCTTGAGCAAATTAATTATCCTCCTGGTACTTAGTATGCAATTATTGATCTGCTTTTTTTCTCAATACCAGTCTCGAAAGACCACCAGAAGCAGTTTGACCTGGCAGGGACAAAAATATACCTTTACAAATATCCCCCAGTGGTATGACTCTTCCATCATGTGCCATAATTTAGTCTCTGAAAGGATCTTTATCACCTGTCTCTTCAGCAAAATGTCACATTAGTCATTAGATTATGGCATTATGATGATTGGACCCAGTAAGGAGGATGTATCAAAGACTAGATTCATTGATACAACATTTATGTGAATAGGTTGGGATATTAACCATATGAAGATTCAGGAGCCCTTCACCTCAGTAAAATTCTTAGAGATCCAGTGGTGTGGGGTATGTCGAGGCAGTCCTACTAGAGTGAAGAACAAGCTACTGTATCTAGTCCCCTCAACAACCAAACAGGAAGCACAAAGCGTAGTGGGCCTCTTCAGATTTGGAGGCAACATATCTCTCACTTGGGTGTTCTACTTCAATCTAGTTATCAAATGACATGAAAGGCCTCCAATTTTAAGTGGGACCCAGAACAAGAAAAGATCCTGGGATCATATGGTCCAGCTGACCCAATGATGCAGGAGGTGTCAATTGTAGCAGAGTTGCAGTGTAGAGTCTTTGGCAGACCCCTATTGATGAATCACAACATAGACTGTTGGCATTTTGGAATAAAGTTGTGCCATCCTCTGCAGACTACTCCCTCCTTGAAAAACTGCTGTTGACCTGTTCTTGGACCTTGGTGGAGATTGAATGCCTCACCATGGGCCACCAAGTCTCCATGAGGTCTAAGATGGTCATCGTGAACTGGGTATAGTCTGACCACCAGAGTCAGCAACATTCCATTTTAAAATGGATGTGGTATTTACAAGACCGGGCTAGAGGAATACCTGAAGCTACAAGTAAGCTGCATGAAGAAGTGGCCCAAATGCCCACAGTCTCTACTCCTGTCACAGTATCTCCTTAACACATTCTGTACCTATAGCCACCAGGGGAGTTCCTTATAATTTAACTTAAGAACAGAAAAGTCACAGTTAGTTTACTGATGGCTCTGCAAAATATGCAGGTGCCACTCATAAGTAGACTGCTGAGATCTCCCTAGAGGACAGTGGTGAAGGGGAATCCTTCCAATGGACAGAACTTTGTCCAGTGTACCTGGCTAATCAGTTTGCCTGCAAGGAAGAATGGCCAGATGTGAGACTGGACAATGATTCATGAGCTGTGGCTAGTGGCTTGGCTAGATGTTCAGGGAATTGGAAGGAACGTGATTGGAAAATTGGTGACAAGGAGGTATGGGAAAGAGATATGTGAATAGACCTCTCTGACTGGGACAATAAAAATAATCATGTCCCATGTGAACACTCACCTGAAGAAGAGGACTTTAACAAGCAAGTGGATAAAATGACATGCACTGTGGAGACCAGTCCTCCTCTTTCCTCTTCCACTCCTGTCTTCACCCAAGGGGCACATGAACAAAGTGTATATGGTGGCACGGATGGAGACTACACATGGGTGCTGCAACATGGGCTTTCAAACAACAAGACTGAATTGGTTAATACCCTTGCTAAATGCCCCATCTGGCAGCAGTAGAAACCAACATTATATTCAAGTTATGGGACCTTTCCTCAGAGAAATCAACCAGCAACCTAGTGGCAGGTTGATTACATAGGACAACTTACATCATAGAGGGTATAGCATTTTTTTCTTACTGTTATAGACACCTACTCTGGATTTGGGTTTGCCTTCTCTGCACATAATGCTTCAGATATAGGATTGCTTTGCTTCAGATATAGGAACCCACTTCACAGCAAATGAAGTGAGGCAATGGGCCCATTCCTATGGAATCCACTGGTTGAATCATGTTCCTCATCATCCTGAAACACCTGGCTTGATAAAGCAATGGATTTACTCCTAAAGACACAATTATGGTGCCAGCTAGGCGGCAACACCTTGCATTGCTGAGGCAATGTTCTCCAGGACACTGCATATGCTCGAAACCAGAGGTTAATATATGGTGATGTGTCTTTGAATCTTGGATAGCCAGGATTCAAAGATCCAGAAACAAAGGGGTGGAAGCCATCATGGCACCACTCCCTGTCACTCCTAGTGATCCACTTGCAGCATCTTTGCTTCCTGTCCTAGAAATCCTATGTGCTTCAGGCCTGGAGGTCCTGGTTCCAAAAGAAGAACCTCTCCCACCTGGAAACACAACATGGATTCCACTGAACTGGCAACTGAGAATATCCCCTGGTCACTTTGGTCTTCTGATTTCTTTGGATCAACAGATCAGGATGAGTGTCACTGAGGGTGTATTGAGTGGTGTGATTGAACCTGATTACCAAGGAGAAATTGGACTGGTGTTATATAATGAAGGTAAAGAAGAATATGTCTGGAATTCAGGAGATCCCATAGGCCAACTCTTTGTACTACCATGTCCTGTGACTAATTTATGTGGTAAATTAGAGCAACCCAATCCTGATGGGACAGCTAATGAGCCAGACCCCAGGAATGAAGGTCTGGATAACCCCAGTAGTCAAAAAAACACAATGAATTGAGGTGCTGGCAAAGGGCAAAGGTAATACATAATGGGTAGTAAAAGGTAATTCTAGCTATTAGTCATACACATGCTCAATTGCAAAAGTGGAGTTTGTGATGGTCAGTTTACTGTATTTGTCAGACCATAAGATATCTGACCATGAGACACACCCAGTTTTTAGAGCAGGAAAAAAAGAACAAAGTATTCTGAACTGAATAGTACCAGCATACTAAAATATTTATTAAAATAAAGAAAGTATGGCACTATTTTAACAGTGTAAACTCAACAGTGGTGTTAAGAACCATCATTACTTTCATTAACAAATGAGGGGAGCCATGCACTGTGCTGATCTTGTGATCTAATTGATATAACACTTCAGGAGGAGGGAGTTCCCCCAAACACAGAGCAATCCATAGCATGCAAACTGCAGTGGACAGTAAGCGGGCACATGGGATCATAAACATGGGATCTGGGGTATCACACCTTTGGATTATAAGACACACCCTCATTTTTCCCCCTAAAGGGGAAAATTGGTCCAAAATTCATGGTATTTTCCTTATATGCGCTTATTGAATATCTTTCCTTTGTTCATGTATGATGTACTAGATACAATTAGATTGTGTATTTTCATTTGTATGTATGATAAATTTTTGATGTTAGGTATAAATGTGATTTTATTAATGTCTGGAAATTATATATGGCTAAAAACTTGTATATAGGTGCCAAGTTGGCAAGGGGTGGATTGTGATACATAGGTTTATTTTATCAACCTGGCCAATAAATATATGTCAGGCTAATAAGGTCACGATTTAATTGGAGGGCAAAGAGATAAATGGCTCAGCAAGTTTTGTCTATTTCTGTCTTGCTCTTTGGTGATCAGATCAGCGTGTGGTTGCCTTACCTAGTTTTCTGCCATAAATTGCAGGCTATATGACCCATGGAACACTAAACACACAAATCGTGTTGCTAGAGCTTGATATTCATTCAAGTCCTGCTTCACCAGCCTGCTGGTGTGTGTATCGCTTGAGCTTGGGACTATCAGACCCTATCACCTGGCTGACTGTTGGTGACCTGCCCTGCTGTTTCTGCCTGTGTCCAGACTGCCTGCATTGATCTTTAGAAGACTCCGCTTTAGAAGACTCCAAAGATGCCTTGATCTTGGACTCAGCAGCTGTCATGAGTTGAAGGACTTGTAGTATATTAACTGTTCCATGGAAATGAGTTGAACTGAGACACACAAACCTAGAGTTGCTTCCTTGGGTGTCTGAGGCTGTAAATACTTACTGAAGGAAGCTAATCTTTTCCCGTGAATTGGCTAGTGGACTCAAACTCCTGCCCTTTTGACTATCAGGTCACTCTGTAATCAACAGCACCCCCCAAAACTCCTTGTGAAGACAAGAACTCCATTTAAATATGTAAATTAATGGCCCTTAAGAAATATGTGGCCCTTTAGAAACACTATATGATAATTTAGATAGAGAATTAGATATACACAATTTGGAGTTTTAAAGTAAGGAAAGAGCAAACTGAGAATTTAAATTTGGAAGTTTCACATAAGGATTTATATCTTTCAAAGAAATGAGATTAAAATAATAATATGAAAGATATAGAGAAAATAGGAGAAATTAGTTATGACTTGTGGGCAGCCAAAGACAGGAGCAACATCTACTGGATCTTTTTTGGTAAAGAGAAGGAAAGAAATGAGAGAGAATATGTACAGGGAGTGAATTCTAGGGAAGTGTGTGTGTGTGTGTGTACATACACACGTCTGTGTGTGTGTGTATAGAAGGAGAGAGAGAGAGGGAATAAATTGTATATAATGAGAATGCATTTTTCTTCCAAAGAGAGTAAAATATCTTTTGACTGACTTTACTCCCGTAACTTAAATTGTGAATTTTCATATTTTTATAAATATTTTTGAAAGTGTATGTATTATTGATTTAAATTTCATTTGAGTTTTTCTCTTTGTACTTTTAAGGAATTATATAGTTGGTTTTATTAATATCTGTATAGAATTGTGCCTTACTAGATTTTCAATCATGCATTCTATGAAATAGGAAGAAAAAAGAAGCTACAACGTTCTGATTCAAATATGCTTTAAAAATTGCATAGGCAACATTAAAAATATAAGCTTATTGCATAAAATATCTAATTGGAAATAACTTTTCCCATTTTTCTCCCTGCAAACATTCTACTTTTGTTATGTCATTGCTTCAATGGAAACAGAGTAAAACAGAAAACAAATTTGGCTGTCATAAAAGCCATGGTATATGTTAACTTGTGAACAATAGCATGCAACTCAATTTTAATGTTCAACTGAATAGTGGCATCCTTTCACTGTACTACATTTCTTGATAAAGTATTAAATAAAAGTATTAATGTGTATGTAGAATTAGAGTGAGTGTAACAGAGAGAAAAACAGATTGATACACGAGTGTTCTACTAGTGACTCGAATATCATCAGTAGTATTACTGCCAGTGATGAAATGTTTAAAATGATTTATCATGCTTATTGTACTTTGAATAAAGCCAAACACATCTTATCTGAATTCACATGCAACATGTAACATAGAAAGTAAATTAAAATATCTTATGTTTATTAGGCATATATTTAAAATATACATAAAGAAAACAACCTACTTTATGTTGCACAGAAATACTTTAGGCTCACATAGATAGTTAAATCTAGTCAATCCAAATAACTCATGATGATTTTATGTATAAGACACAAAGTATTGCTGAGTTTGCATCATTTCTATGCTCTCTGGCAGGTAGGGCTCATTACTTCAAGAAGTGGACCAGTTTCCCCCTCTTAAGGTGTGCCTTGCTTTCACTGGCTCTCTATTTCACCAAATAAGATTTCAACCTCCAGCTGTTGATCTTTGCAGGTGACATATCATAGCAAGAGAGTCACACATGGCTTTATTATACTCATAAGGTTTTTCATTGTTAATTTCCAGGGCCATTTACTAGGCATTCTTTCTGGTTTGTGTTATTCTGGCCAATGAAGCTTGTGTACTATGGGTTATTCTGTTGGTATTTAAAATATCAGTGGTATGTTTTCCAGAATCAGGGTAATAACCAAGCCTGCAGTAAACCTGATGAATAGATAAACCCGTGTTCTTTTTCATTATGTTGATTCTAACTCATAGAGGCTCTCTGTAGGGGTTCTTTCTTGGGACATATTGCCTCAGTTTTTCTGATGAAAATATGGTGGATTTGAAGCACCAACTTTGCAGGAAGCAAGCCAAAATTTGTCAGACAGTGCTACACAACGAACCTCTTTTAATCTCAAATATATACAAGTATTTCAAACTATATTAATATCTGAAAGGATCATCTCTTCTCCTATATAACTGATATAGCTATTGTAAAATATGTAAGGATGTTGGATCCAACTGATGAAATTTTATAGTTATTAGTCTATGATTCTGTTATGTCAGTAGTGATATCCCTAGTTTCATATCCCCTTCTGATTCTTATTGAATTTATGACAGCACCCTGATGATGTCCTACCACAATCACTGAATGATCTTTAGAAAAAAATATTTGAATGTGATATTAATGATACATTCTATAATTTGCATTCCAGTGGGCCATCTTGATTTGTAATCGGTACACATATAAATCTCTTCATATTGGTGATCCAGGCAGTTGTCTTCCAAATTTCTTCTTTTAGAAAATGGAGTGTTTTTAGTACTTCATCTGTGTATAGAAACATTTCAATAGGTATTCTTTAAATTCATGAAGCCTTGTTATTGGCAAAGACCTGCAGTGTATATTGGGCTTCTTTTTACAATATCATTGGTTCTGAATCATATGAGTAGGTACCTCCCAAAATAGAATTATACTGGATGGAGATGAACTTCCATAGCACACATTTTTCCTGATTTGTAAGCATAGAGCAACTCACTCTGAGTTAGTGCACCCAGTGGTGTCTCCTGGGAAGGTTCTCCCTGATCATGGTGAATTTTTTTGTAAAAGCAGTTTCACTTGCAGGATGCTTTCTTGATGACCAATGTAAGAGAACAGCATGCATCTGTGAAGTTTTGTTTCCTGGAAAAATGCCACAGAAACTATTGCAATGTTGAACACTGCTTTTAATGATAGTACTATGAGAAAAACTCAAGTATACAATTGATTTTTCATTTCAAAAAATGGTGAAATGGGCCCAGCATGTAAAAAAAATGCTTGATGCAATGGATGGATGTGTGGATTGTGAGAAGAGTTATATGAACCACCAATAAAATGATTTTTAAAAAATGTAAAATGATTTTTTAAAAATGTGAAATGTTGATCGAGGGCAAACTTTGTTCTGGATGGTCACCAACTTCCAAAATGGCTGAAAGGGTCTACTCACTGTAAGTGCATTTGGGGCTTCTTCCACCGGATCAGACTATTAATCAAGCTTTCTATTTAGAGGTTCTGAAAGGATTCCATAACAGTTTGAGGCAAAAAAGATTTGATTTGTGACAGATGGGGGACTGTTTCTGCCACCATGACAATGCACCTGATCATACATCCATCTCTGTGTGTCAGTTTTGGGCAAAAAACAGAATTCCTCTCATTCCCCACTCATCTTACTCTCCCTCCTTCACTCTTTTGATTTCTTTTTGCTTCTGCTAATGAAGACAGACATGAAAGGACAGCAATTTGACGATGTATAAGAGGTGAAGGACAAAACAAGGGAGGTGTTGTTAGCCATCTAAATAGATGAGTTTGAAAAATGTTTCCAACAATGGAATCTCAGATTTGATAAATGTATTAAGTGTGAGGCAGAATACTATGAAGTTGTGAGCTAGTCTGGGTAGACTATACAAACAAATTCATAAACACACATAAGGATATAAGGTAAAGCTTTATATGGAACATGGAGAAAGCATCCCAACCCAGTCCAGTACAGGGTCATAAACTGATATTAGCCCATATGTCCAAGACCAGTCTATAGTCTTCTTCCAACTCAGGAAGCATGTGCAATGACACCAAGGCAATCACAGGCCAATGGATGCAGAGGCTTGTGTATCCAGTGGCAGTAGAAGCATCCCAGTACTGGCAGGGATCTCCCCATGGCTCCTCATTTCTAGGGCTCCAGGTCCATCAGCAATATCCAGTGGTGACCGAAGCATCTCAGTGCTGGCAGGAGTCTTTCTGTGGCTTTTCTGGCTTCAGAGATCTGGTCCATCAGGGTAAACCCATGTGGCTTCTCCTTCAGCTCCTTCAGTTCGTAGGACTCAGAGGCTATCAATATGCTGCCATCTTGTCTTGTCAGTAGAACGTCTCCAAGAAACTAAGTTTTGTGTCTTGCTAGTAGAGTGTCTTCAAGCAACTGAGTCTTTTGTCTCTCACCTCATTGAGAGAAATGTTCTGAGATTTCCCAGAATTCTTGGAGAAAGCCATGCCCACACAGAGGTCTAACTGGTTATCTCCAGATTGACAGGCTAGACTCCACCCGTAATCAAATTGGCACCAGATTATTATGACTGCCACAAGGTGATAATGTTGATTAATTATAAAAAAATATAAACTTCGGGTAAAAAATTCATTTTGAGAGGGTACTCCTTGTATGTTACCTCTTGAAATGCTTGAAGGTCAACTAGTCCTTTTTTATAAAGTGATTCCGTTTTCTTCTTTTACATTGCCTTCAGCATTTCTTCTGCTTTTACATTGCCTTCAGCATTCAATAGTTTCTTCATAGAAGCATTTTAACGTTGCAACTTGAGGGTTAACACTTTTTTTTCAGTTTTATAGCTTAAGATATGCTGAATGTTTTCTTTATTTCTGGTTTTCTAACTCCGGGTTTTTGCATATTTCATTGACTGTAAACACCAAACACTAGAAAATGTTTACTTGGTTTCTATTGAGAATGTAAAGGCTTTTAAGCGTGTGATCACAAGAAACTATGTACAGCATTGAGAAGAATGAGAATTTCAGAGCACGTTATTTTGCTCATGTAAAACTTGTTTATAGACCAAGAGACAATCATTCAAACAATTCAAAGGTATACATCATGGTTTAAAATCAGGAAAGGTGTGCATCAAGGTTGTATCCTATTAACATACAATTTTTATGCTGAGAAAATAATCAGAGAAGCTGGATTATATGAAGGAGAAAGAGACATCATCCTTTGGCAGAAAGCTTATGAATAACTTGTGAAATGCAGGTGACCTGGCTTGCTGAAACTGAGGAAGGTTTGAAGCTCTTGTTGATAAAGTGTAATGACTACACCATTCCAAGTGGATTACATTTTAATGTCAAGAATCTTCATAAGAACCTTCACAGCGAGATCAATAGGTTAAAATGAATAGCTGAGAAATGATTGAAGTTTTAGGGGATTTCATCTTGCTTGGGGCCACAATCATTGCTCATGAAGACAACAGTCACGTGATCAAACAACTCATTTCATTGCATAAATCTGCTGCATTAGAGATCTTTAAAGTTTTATACAGATAAGCCTGCCTGTCTACCTGAGGTGACCTGCCCCTGGCCAGTTGGCTCATCATTTCCTCACCTCCAGATTCTAGTCACCTCCACTCCAGGGATGCCCCCTCTCTAACCCCTGCACACTTTTGCAAGTTAAAGTTTGTAAGTTAATGGCTTTAAAATATATATATATATATATATATATATCTTTAAAGTTTTGAAGAGCAAGGATGTTATTTTGGGGATTAGAGTATACCTGACCCAACATACCACAATGTGTGTGTCTCTGTGTGTTAAACATCTTTAATCTCCATCACTGCTGCTTTGACACATTAAGATATACTGCACTTATCAACATGTTTTGTTCTGGATGGGAGAGGGGCAGGAAATCACCTTCTTAGAAAGTATAACCCAAGTTGGGAAGGCAAAGGGGGTGGGGAGTCCCCGCTCCCCAAATGAACCTGAGTCCAGCCCCTCTGTCAATACCCCACATATACATTCTCATATGCAAATGCTGAATATTGAATAAGGAAAACTGTAGAAGAATTTATATATTTGAATTGCAGTGTTGGCAAAGAATACTTAAAATTCTGTAGACTGTTAGAGAACAAACAAATCTGAATTAGCAGGCCGATCACCAGAATGCTCCTTAGACACTTACATACTCTAGATTTGCTATCAAGGGAGACCAAAACAGACCAAAGCAACCTCACTGCCCCTGAGGCAGTGCTGACTCACGGGACCCCCTTAAGGTTTCTGAGACTCTCCCTGCTTCCCGGTGTCAAAAGTCCAGTCTTTCTATCATGTTGCTGCTGGTGCTTTCGAACTTCCGACTGTGCAGCTCACCACTCAATGTGCAACCAACACACTGCCAGGGCTCCTGTTAAGACAGACCAGTGCCTGGAAGAGGGTGTTATACTTGGTAAACTGAAAAACAAAACAAAACCAAGCTCACTGACATCAAGTCGATGCAGATCCATTGGGTCTTGTTGGAACAGGCAGCACAGAAGCAGAAGACCTTTATGAGGTGGATGGTCCCAGGGACTGCAACGATGGGCTCAAACACAACAGTGGGGAAATGGATAGGGCTGTGCTGTGGTTCTTTCTGTTGTATATGGGATGCCAATGAGCCAAAACTTACTTGGTGGCACCTACAAAGAACTCATTGTGACAATGCCCCTGACAAAATCTCAATGTGCTTCTTCTGTGTTAGCCACCCTCAGTGAAAATCACTACTCCCTTCTGTGTCACATACCATGAATTCACTAAAGAAAGTCCCAAGTAACCATCTTTAAAAAACAAACAACACCAAAAAATGAATTGTATTTGAACTCTTTCTCAAATATTTTAGACTGCTTTGTTTTTAAGATAAAGAGTGTACTATACAAGAGCCCTCAGTCTGGACATCACATAACTCTGCTTTCTATTATATTTGTTCAATTTTAAATATTCTTTCTGGTAAAATATACTTATATTGCATGGTTTTGTACCTATTTTTCAATCTTTTTGGAATCTCTCTGTTCTGGTTTTAACACTATTTGTTTCCTTTAAAAAATGAATCCTTCTTTTCCTCCTTAAAGCATGTCCTGAACTCACTGATGTTTTAATCTCTGAATTGTTTTCTGTCATAAGGCCATATTCCTCTTATTTGATCCCTGCCACATATTGTAACTCGGCAATAATATGAAACATAGTTCGCTTATTCTATTTTATGACCATTTTGAAATGATAATATTTGTGTGGTGCCACGGTGGTGGAGGGGTTACATGTTGACTGCTAACTATAAGGCCACCAGTTCTAAACCACCTGGTGGGGTTTTCCAGCTCTGTAAAGATCTATAGTCTGTTCACTCCACAAGACATTTCTCTTCTGCCCTTTAAGGTCCCCATGATTCTGAACTGATTGGATGGCAGCGACTTTGGTTTTTGAATATGTGTTAATATTGATTAAATTTTGTCATTATAGTCAATGCATTTTAGTTTCTTAACAAAAAAATTATAAAATGAAAGAAGGAAGATAGAACCAAATAAATCATAAAAGTAGACAAAGTATTATACCAATAAAAATCTCCAAATATACAGGAAATTATGTGTGAATGCACACAAAAAATCAAGCCATTTATACACGAAAAGTGACCAGATTTTAAGCAGGACACCTTTGACTGGGGGGGAGGGTGGGTCCTTGATTAAAAATTTGGTCTATATGGAGCAACAAAAATTTTCATAGAATGCAAAAACAGTATTTTAATATATTTATCTTAATTTTAAAACACTATAGGACATTGCTAAATTGTTAAAAAGTGGGACATCTGGTCACTTTATTATACACACAAGAAAATAAAGTAACATATTTAAAGTTCTAGCATAGAAATGGAAAGCAGTTGTCATCAAGTTGACCTTGACTTTTGAAAAGTTATGTGTGCCAGAGTAGAATCATGTTCGATGGGATTTTTGATGTAGGTCACCCATCTTTTCTTCTAAGGTTTGTCTGAATGGGGTGGTAACACCAACCATTTAGAGACAGAGACAGATGAGTGTGTTAAGTATTTGTACATCTGTGTGTACCATTCATATGGACTTGAGTGTGTGGGTTTTTAGTTTGAAAATCTTTACATATGATACCATTAGCCAAGGACCTGCAATGCTATTTTGAAAGTAACAAAGATGGCAATGGCTATAATAAATGTCATGTCTAGATGTAGAAAAATATTTTACTCATTTATTATAAGTTAAAAAATAAACTGGTGAGAATAAGTTTCCAGTGCCTAATATTTGGAGTGATACAGATCATAGGAACGATTATCTATCAGTTAAATTTCTATGTTTATTTATTATACACCTTTAACATGTTTTAAGAGAAATAATTATTTTTTAAGAAAAAAGATCACAGAAAAAGACCAAGTAATTTCACACAGGAAATTATAAGCTCAATTTTGAGTTTCATATTTGTATGAAAAACTTCTAATAGTTTCCTAACTGACACAAAAGAAAAGCAATCAAATTATCTTTCAACTGAAGCAAAGAAACTGGAAATGAAGGCAACACCACAGGATCTTATTCCATGTAGCGTATAAAAAAGGTATTTAAGAGGAAATTAAATTGAAGTATATTCAGTATAATGTTAATTGATATAGGAAATGTCAACCCATGTTTCTCATAATAGTTAGAGATGAGCAAATGATTCAAAGTAATTTGGTCTATAAGGATATTGATCACTCACATTTTTCACTCCAATTCACTTTACACTGTGTCCTTGGGAATGAAGTAAAATAATAGTAATAAAAAAGTAATTTAAAACATACTTAATCAAGTCTTTTTATATGTTTTAGATTTCTTTTGACCTCATTAAAATATACATATCATAACCTTTTTAGAGGTCCTACTTTTAATCCAATACAAATAGGTAATGATGTGTACGCTAACACATTCAATTTTTCTGAATTATTCCTTGATGAAAATAATAACATATAAGAAGCATAAGTTACATATTATTTAAGTATTTGGGATGCATTAAATCTTAAATATAGATATCATGATTTTCCAGAACACTCAACTTTCATTTTATTTTCAGCCAGTATATTATTCAATATAATAAAAGTGAGGGGAAAAAGACAAGACCAACTGCTTGTAAATAATGAGTCTTTCAGTCAAGCTAAATCAAAATAGTTATTGAAGTAGTATAATTCTTCAGTGAAGTCACACCAGATAACCTGTAGCTAACAAAAGTAAAAGAAATGAAACATAGGTGTTCATTGTTGAATATTTTAAATAATTTGTTACTTTGGCACAGCTAACTGATTCCCATCAAGGAGATGTATACAGGGAGGAAGGAGAGACTGCAACTAAAGAAAAGAAAATACTCAAACTGGGAACTAGGAGACAATTTAATATAGCTGAAGAACTAAAAAAACAATTGGAATTGATACAGGTATAGCACAAGAGGTATTTAAGCTTATGGAGCCTTTGCCTGAAATGGTAAGGCAGAATCCAAATGTGACAGTCATGTACTCATGTGCCAATTTCATGATTGGGAATGTAGGGGCGGGGTTTAGCCTGGAGATAGCCATTAAGTGCTCTGTGTGGGAATGGCTTTCTCTGAGCATTCTGGGAGGTCTCACGATATTTCCATCATGGAGATGAGAGACCATTTCCCTAGTTGTTGGGAGACACTCGACTGACAAGACAAGATGGCAGCATCTGAGGAACTGGATGAGCCAGAGGAGAAGCCACACAGCCTTACTCTGATGGAAGCAGACCTCTGAAGCCGGAAAAGTCAGAGAGAGACCTCTGCCAGCACTGAGATGCTTCTACCATCAATGGATACTGCTGATGGACCCATATCCCTGGAAACAAAAAGCCAAGAGGGGACCCCGCTAAAGCCGTGATGATTCTACTGCTGTTGGGCATACAAGGCTCTGTATCCACTGGCCTGTGATTTCCCTGGTGTCATTGCACGTGCTTTGTAAGTTGGAAGGAGACTTTATAGATTGGTTTCAGACATATGGGCTGATATCAGACTTATGACCTTGGACTGGAATGGCTTGGGATGCTTTCTCAATGTTCCATTCCTCTTGTATATAAACCTTTCCCTTATATACATATACATGATTAAGAATTTGTTTCTCTTGTCTACTGGGACTAACACACCAAATTCTTAAGTATTTTATAGAATGTGTGTTTGAAGTAAGGAAAACTCCAGAAGTGACTTTGAAGTGTGGAAGCTAAGTGACCATATTCACATAATGCAAAGCTAGGTCAAACATTTCCCAGGGTGATCTGAAGTTGGAGTAGAGAAAGAAGACTTCTACAATGATCTGAGTGAGAGAAAAAGGTCTTTAAAGGGAAAAGCCAGAGCCAGAACACTGGCAAGGGTGAGGTGGGGATGTCAGATCATATAAAATGTAGACACTATGTGGCTTCTTCTTTTCTTAATGAATGAAATTATGTCTTCCAAAAATATATGCTATAATTCCCAATTATTATATCCACAGATAGATAGAATCCCATTTTGGAATAGGGATTTTCCTTCAGAGCAGAAAGAGAGATTCTTCCTCCACAGCAGACATCAAAAATTCAGATTTCTAGCTTCCTCAACTGTGAGAAACGTTGGAGGTAAATGTGGAACTGCTAACTGCCAGGTTGGCAGCTGATAGTCATCAGGCCTCTGAAGGAGCAAGTTGAGGCTCCTGGCTCCAAACTTACATCTTCAAGAATTTATGAAGAGAATTTAAGTGTCAAAATTGACTGGGGTTATTTGTTGGGTTCTATTTTAAATTGTGATAAATTAAATTTCATTTCTTAAAATCACTCACTTGTGACATTTTTGTTATAGCAGCATTAAAGAATTAAAAATTCAATTAGTTCTGAGAAAAAGAAGCCAGTAGAGACTCCAGGATTTCTACTAGGTAAAAAGGTAAACATGGATTCCTTATAATTAACTGTTGAAACATGTAGACAGTCAGCATTGGGAGCTTGGAGGATAAAGATGCTGGAGTCCAAATTGGACAGGTTGGTTTGTACCACATATGCCTGCATAGTGAGATATCAATTCCTTGAATAAACTTAAACACACAAAAATGATCTGTCATCTAATAGAAATGAACTGAAATGCTAGAAACTGGTGGCATTTGCTAGAGAAAATATGTAGATGTGATAAGAGGAAAGTCAAAGCATGAGCTTTAACCACCAGCATTTGGGAAAACAGCAGTGTGATACATTCTGTAAAGAAAAAAGAAGGGCCTGAATATCAGAGGTAGGCAAAACAGTGGTCTGATTGAAGTAGGTAAGCAAATGTCAAATGATTGGTGCACTTAGTACCCTCATAGATTTTCCATTAATATCAAGTATCATCGAAACTTAAAGAACACACTCATGGCCACCAAGTCACTTCCAACTAAGAGCGGCCCTATAAAAAGCTCTTTTGATTTCTGAGGCAGTATATCTTTAGGAGAAAAGGAAGCCTCCTCTTTCTCTTGTGCAGAGACATGAGGATTTGAACTGTTGGCCTTGTGGCTGCACACCAGCGTATGACTCACTACTCATAAGTATCTTGCTTGAGGATGCCAAAATGAGTATTGCTTTCTCTGTTACCAAATGTTTCACTTACATGAGGGAGATTAGAAATAAATGGGTTGAGGAGAAGGAAGTAAAGATTAAGGGAGAGGAATTTTCCAAATCTTTAAATAAAGCGGGCTCTAAATAAGACTTAACAAGATTAATAATAAGATTAATAATAAGATTAACAAGGTGGTAGGCTAAAAGGGTCAGTAGACAAATTTTTTTATGTTGTGTCACCGAAAATATTTTTATGCTACTGGGAAAGAGCAAATTTTTTTTTCTAAAATGAAGATGTACATGACAGTTTGGAAAATTAATGAAATTTAGTTTTGAAATGTTATGTCAACTGCTTTCATGTACAGCCACTATCTTTCTTTGAAGATTTTTGTGAAGCCAGGGCATTTGGTACCGTTCATTTGGATTTCTAGATTAAGAAGGGCTAGGAATAAAGACTTGGCAAGATATTTCCAAAAAATCTGCCAGTGGAATGCATATGAATCACAATGGTCCAGATAGCAACTAATTAAGGAGTTGGCATAGAACATGAGGTTCCATTATACATGAGGTTTCCATGAGTCAAGAATGAAAAGATGAAAGCTGTTAAAAAAAAAAAAAACTTCAAAAGTCAAGGAGATAGGACACAGAATTTAGATAAGAGACTTTGCTAGGAATGTTGGGTGTCATTAGAACACTTTATTGGAAAAAGGGTTTGATCAGTTAAAAGTAAAATGTAAGATTGTTTTGCCATTAGCTGAGAATGCATGGTATACAAGAAAATCATAAGAAAAACAGGGTCATCTAAAATTACCTTTATGGAAAATAAAGGGGAAAATCAAGGAAAGCTAAGAAAAATGACTGGACAATATTGAAAACAGTTGGTGTTGCACAATAATGCAATAATAGGGTTTAAATCCACAATGCTGTCATTCGGTCTGTATTAAAAGGTAATGGGGAGGTGGTGTATGACTTCTTCTAGTTTCATAAGGGGAGAGAAAATCAAATTTTCTATCATCATCAAATTCCCCATCAGCATCACATCGCAACCAACCTTACCAGTTTTTAAACCAGCTGCCCCTCCCATTGCTCTCTCTCTTTCACGTGTGTTCAATTATTTAGTGCAAATGTCACAGAGAACTCAAAATGATACTCAGGACTATGGGATTTATTAGAAAAGTTAACAACAGGTCAAGGATCGCAGGTGTCAGTATGGATTATGATTCAATGCAAAGAAGACCAACATTCTCAAAACTGGACCAATAGGTGAGCTCATGATAAAAGCGTGAGAATTTTGTCTCGCTCAGAGTCACAATCAAAGCTTATGGAAACAGCTGACTAGAGATCAAAAGGCATTTGTGTTAGGTAGATCTACTGCGCAAGTCCCTGTTCAGAATATCCAAAAGCAAGGATGTTACATCGAGGATGAGGCTCCTGATTCAAGCGATGTCTTCTTTCCCATCACCTTATGTGTATGTGACAGTGGGACATTGTCTGAAGAAGAGAGAAGAAGGATCGATGCATTTGAAGTGTGTGCTGGAGAAGAATATTAAGAGGACCATGGACCGTCATACAGGCAAAAGTACAGCGGGAGTGTTCGTTGGAGGCAAGGATGGTGAGACTTCATTCTTATCCACTTTGGACATGTTGTCAGGAGAGACTAGACCTTGGGAAAGGACATCATGTTTGGTCAAGTAGAGGGACAACGAAGAAGGGGCAGGCACTCAAAGAGATGGACTGACACTGAAGTGGCCACTATGGGCTCAAGGACAGAAGCACGTGTGACGATGGTACGGAGCTGGGCAATGTTTTGTTATGTTGTGTATAGGATGAGAATGAGTCTGGACCTACTTAGTGGCACCTAACAGCAACAGCAGCAGCAGCAGCAGCAGCAACAACAACAACACAATACTGTTCAGGTGAAGATGATCGGGATACAGTTGTTCAGTCAGGACAGTTCCTTCTCTATCATTCCTGCAGGGTTGTGTCTTTCGTACCCTCAGCCTCTGGACCTGGCCTCGGCCATACTTAGACAATGTTGCATAGCAATTTTTGGACTGCTAATAAATATCCAAAGAGGATGTAATTTTGCCATAAACCTTAGTTGAAAAGTGATCAGCTTCAGCTTTAAGGGTCAGCAACCGTAAAATATAAACATCCAATCAATTCCAACTCATCCTGTCCCTATAGGACATAGTATAAAAGCTACTTTGTTCACCAGAGTAGACAGTCTAATTTTAAATTAAACTGAGATTTAAATGTTCATGAGAGTAGACAGCCTAATGTTTCTCTTTTGAAGTGACTGGTGGGTTCCACTGATAGATCTTCTGGGTAGCGGCTCAATGTGCCCTCTACACCATCAAGTCCCCCTAAGCAGATCCAGTCCCCAACTAAGTGCCTGGATGCAACCCACTTTATGAGGCAGTTTCTTGCAAAAGGTCACTCAACTCATTTACTCCGTGGGCTGGCAAGTGCATGATTTTGTCTATTGTTTCAACTGCTGTCACTTCTCTGCTGCTTCTTTGTTAGTGAAGCTTTGCTCTGAATCCAGGAAAACCAGTATGGGTGGATCTCGGGTCCCAACGAGGTGGTCAACTCTGGGTTCTTTCCTCTCGCGAGTTCTGAGACTTCGCCAGCCCCCAGCTGCTTCCTGGTTCTGAGATGGTTCCTTTCACAGACAGAGGAATGAAAACCACAACTAATTCTGCTAACAAGCACAGCTGAGTTCTACCAGTGCCATTCTCCACCTTCTCTTAAGCAGGACCATCAGGGGCTTAGTGGGAGTCAATGAGACTGTAGATAGACACATTATGTGTTTTAAACAAATTAATTGTACTGCAAAGCCAAATGAAGGGCATCTGTATCTTGTCACATAGGAGAGACAAAAGGAAAACTGTAAACTAATTTGAGATATTCACAAAATAATGGCTAATGGAGCCTGGAAATGTATCTAAAGGAATAAATATAAGAGGACTTTGACAGTTGTCACTAAATTAGTGCAACCGAAAGTGTTAGGGTTTTCACTTCAAGAAAGAGCTTCTGCTGAAATGATTAAAGGAGCTGGCAGTTGATTTTGCCCAAATAAAAAAATTCTATGATTTTATCATTGTGATCTATTTTCTATTTCCAAGCTCTTCACGTTCCCTTCTCACCATCATCAATTCAATTATTTTAAAAAAAATCATTTTACTGGGGGCTCATACAACTCTTATCACAGTCAATACATACATCAGCTGTACGCAGAACACATTTGCACATTTGTTGCCATCACCATTCTCAAAACACCCTCCTATTTAGGCCCCCGGTATGAGCTCCCCATATTTTCCCTCCTGTCCCCCTCCCCCTCTTCCATGAATCCTTAAAAATTTATAAATTATTATTATTTTGTCATATCATACACTGCTCGATGTGTCCCTTCACCCACTTCCCTGTTGTCCTTACCCCAGGAGGCAGGTCATCTGGCGATCCCTATAATTGGTGCCCCCTTTCTACTCCACCTTCCCTCCACCCTCCCAGTCTCACCACTCTCACCACTGGTCCTAAGGTAATCATCGATCCTCAATTCTAACTCATAGCAGCACCAAAGAACCGCCCCTCTGGACTTTCAAGGTTGTAAGTCTTTCCAGAAGGAAAGTGTCTCCTCTTTTACGAGCAGCAGGGTGACTGGTAGATTTGAACTGCTGACTTTTCACTTCCCCACTGGGTACCTCATGACATTACCCGGGCTCCCCATGTTCCCTTTATGTCTTCATATTATTCACTTATAATTTTATATCCCCTTTACAAGTGTGTTCTACTTTTTAGTTCTAATGGATTAATTCTGTTCTTTGAAGCTTTATCATGATGTTTATCCCTTTAACCACAAGTAACATTATGTACGAGTTAAATAATGATTTTTTGTAGCCCAGAATTCTGTTATTATTCAGTCATAATTCTTTTCATCTCTTTAGAGCAGGGTAAATTCTTGACACTTGCTGGCTATTAACTAAATATCTATTTTTTTAGTAATTTGAATTTATTCATCTCTTATAGTGCTGTGACATGATTTAATTTGTTATGGACATGTATTTCTTTATAGTCTCATTTTTTAAAATTGTGATCTTCTTCTTGCTGTCATTGTTGGTATTCTTTTTATTGGCTGCTTATAGGTCAATAGCCAGTGAATTTGGGCTGGTGGTAGAGAGAAATTACTTTTGAAAGCAGTAAGGGAAAATAAGTCAAGTTGTCATAAAACTAATTATAATAGTTCAGCAAGAACCTGCCACGTATGTTCATCACAGAGAACCTGTGGGAGTTGTGAGTGGGCAGAAAACAGTTTGATTATGTTAAGCCATGGATCTACATTAAAAAATCTTAGTCCATTTCAAGACAAAGATAGGCTCTGTTGTCAGGACAATCACAGGTTCCTACTTATAGGCTTTTTAACTAGAATGTAGTCCTTTTCAAAGAAAAGGACTGTCTCAGATAAAGAGTAGCCATCACCTCTTAATGGATTAGAGCATGTAAATCTCATCTCTGAAGGTAGAAGCAAACACCTACATGGAAAGCCTTCAGTCAAGGCAAGAGAGTTGAACCTCTAACATTCTAAGAGTAACCAGATAATGAACTCATCTAGCAAACTGGACTGTCTGTACTACATACATGACTCAGTGAAACTTAAAAGCATTGGTCTTCTTGTTCAGATTCTAGGGCAAGAGGATTAATTGCGATTACTAGAATACAATGTTTTTTTTTAACCTTCTAGTAATTGTTCAATTTATTATAGTGTTTTTCATTGACTAATTCATGTTAACATAAGTAAATAAAGATATTTTTTACCCTATGTTTTCATTATTTAACACTGTTCTAACATAGAACAATTGAGTGACTTTAACAAACAGAAATTTGTTATCTACTAGTTTGTCCTGGATTTTGGGTGCCTCCCTTGTGGAAAAAGATGATGAGCCCAAAAAACTCATTGTGTTGTTGACTCTTTTGTCTTTGTTCCAGTGGGGTCCCCCACTCCTTCACTTATATCTCCTACCCTCTCGCCTAAGATGAAAGGTCTGACTCCAGCAGGGATGTGACCTGCAGGATGTTGTGATTTCAGTAATGATGTGAGCTAAATAAAAGTGGGACTTGGGGCCATGGCTTCCTGCATGCCTGAAACTTAAATACATCCCACTCTGATTCTGCCTTGTTCACATATAGAAGTTAGGGTTTACATGTCATCACAAAATAGATGAGAATTCCACTCAATAATTTTTTGGGGGGGGGCATCACTGCCCTGGTGGGAGTGGGAGGCCCAGCCTTGCTCCTGGAGGGCTGCTGCTGGATTTGAACCTCCAAGTCCATGGGCCACAGTCCCACACTCAACCACTACGCCACTGGGGCTCAGCCCTCCACTAAATATTTAATGGAGAAATAGTCACCAGCAAAAACCATGGCCTAGACAAGTTGATATATAGTTGGGAGATAGTAGTTGATTTTAGAATATACTTTCATGTTCTTGAGATCAGAACATTGTAATAAATAATAGCATTCCTTTTGATGTTGTATTTTTACATTTTTTACATTAATTTTTACATTAATGTATTTTTACATTTCTAACCAGGGTGTTATAATCAATGCTGTACCTTGTAACAGCCTCTAACTCTAAAAAATAGTAACAGTAACTTTGATTTCTGCTTCTGTCCACACTTGCTTAAGTCCAGAGAAAGGATAAATGAGTCTTCTGCCTTTAAAGATGGACTGAAATGTCCACTCAAGGCTGCAATCGAATAATTGCTTTTATATTCTAGCAGCCTGGTTATAACAGAATAAAGACTCTTCTAAATTATCAAGACATTACAGTGGCTGCCATTTATCTGAACCTGCCATTTATATTATCCTCAAGAATCCTACTGTTTATGTTATAGTGTGTATGACATTTCCTCTATGGATCTGAGTCAACTCAATGCAACTTAACAATGACAGCAGCAACAACAACTATTATCGAGCCTTTCATATCTTTTATTCAAGGAGCAGCTGATGGACCCCTGCCCATCTTTCTGTCAGCAGGGGAACACATAAGTGCCACGAGAACTCCCAGGATCCTCATTAACCAAAACCAAACCAAACTCACTGACATCAACTCAGTGATGACTCACAGCTGTACGCTGTAGACTTCTGAGACTACGACTATTAAATGGAATCAAGAGCCCAGTCTTTCTCCTGGGGAACTTCTCCTGGTTTTGTACTACTGACCATGCACCTTGCAGTCCAACACATGCATCCTCACTCTCTCCTTTATCTATGGAAACTATTTTCGGAGACTATTTCTATGTAGTAAGTGGAAATGGAAAGAATAAGACCAATTTGAAATACAAGAGACATCATTATGGACATCATTATTGAATAGATGTTTTAGAAGCAGAGAGAAAGAAGTAGAGGATTACATCAAGATTCACAAACTGGATCTTTCTGTAGTCAAACTGTTGTCTATTAGAGTGTATTCTTTGGGATTAGTACACTGAGGGCAATAATTTCACAATTTCTGGACAATATTTCTCTCTATTTTCATGAAAAAACATAATGTTACAGATATCCCTAATAATGAAGTTCCATATGTGGGAAATTGAGCCAATAAAAGACCATTTAAATTCAGATACATAAATTTTCCTTCTCTGAGGAAAGGTTCAACATTGTTGAATATTCTGGGATATATTCAGCTTCTCCAAGCCTCAGTTTTCCTATCTATAAATTGAAAATAATTACAACATATTTGTAAATTTAATTATTTATCATATGCAAAATGACTCAAATGGTCTCCAGAATTCAATTACATTTCCATTTTCCCCTCTTATCTTTATTCAGATGAAACACTTTAAGCTTGGTATTGCTTTTAATTGTTATCTGGGCGAATATTCAGATGCTGAAATTCATTTGGCTGTTCCTGAGAGATAGAGAGATGTGTCCTTGTGAGAGCATACATGGGATCTAAATAACAAGAGTTCACACTGGGAAGCAGAGAGGCAGCTCTCAGCAGGGGACTGGCATTCAGATTAGTTTTAGAGAATTGAGGAGTACAGACCAATTTTCAGTTATTAGACAGGGAAGTTTTCTTTTTTAATCAAATAGATGTGCCTAAAACACATCTATTATGGCAATGGAAACACCATATAGTTCTAACTTATTGCCTATGATGTAGCAAGCAACCTTTTATGTATAAAATTATGTGAATATTGCAAACCAGCCTAGAGTTTGAGTGTCACAGAATCTTGGTTTCCTGTTTATTGTGCCATTGAATACCTAGGGGATATCAAATTAGTTATTATATTATATTTGATAATTTATATAATATCTTAGGTAGTATCAGATTATATGATACTATATGAGGACATACAAATTAAAGCAAACCAAAGATTAAAACCCAAAGTGAGTTTTTCAATATGAATGTGAGTTATTGATATTTATATAAAGCCATGGACAATAAGATTGACTAGTAAAAAAATGATATTTTCTTCAAGGAAAATAATCAAGGAAATTACTCATAGAAATGTTGCTGTCCGTGAGAATGACTTGTGTCAAATTGAAGAGAAAGAAAGGAGTCAAGCATATGCACTCTTGACAGGAGAGGAGAAATGATCTGTGTGTGTGTGTTTTGTCTTTGTTAGTGTGGAATGTGGAGAGATGTGCTCTGGGCATGGTATGCTCCTTCTTGTCTGTGTGTGAGGAGTCCTGGTGGGGCAGGGTTTACAGGGTGGGTCCCATAGTCAGCTCGGCAGACTGGGACAGAAGAGATTTTCTAAGTGAAGAGTTAAATCTGGGAACCCCACCGGACAGTTCCACCTTGTCCTTTCTGGGTCTTATGAGTCAGAATCAACTAATTGGCAGTGAGTTTGGTGTGGTTGAGTTTATTTACATATGGCATGATTGAGTTTATTTACATATGACTTAATCTGAAAAATAGCATTAAGGATAATATTAATATAAAATATATCAATTGAAATTAAAGTACACTTAGTCATAAACCCAGTCATTAACTTTGACTGTCTTTATGTTATATGAATAGGAATTTGAGTGAATGAAAATGAGAGTATAAGATGGGAACTGTAAGAAACACGATACCTCATTCATATTTTTTTATCCAGAAGTCCAAGCGATTCTCCAGAGCTAGATTTTTCAATTACTACACATTAAATGATAGAGGAGGAAAATATTTAGAACTGTAGTTTGGATAGAAACAATGTTGACACGCTTTTGTGTTGTGTGGAGCACATTTTTTAGAGCTTCTCAGGATGGAGGAACTTCAGACAAGAAGAAGCCATAACAAAGTCAATGAAACCACATTTGCCATATGTCTTAAACTTGTGGTTAAGAACTCTATTCTTCCTCAAGTAATGGTCAATAAAACTTTGTTCTTCAGATGATGTTGAAATTGCCAATTGATGAAGTGGTACAATGTTTGAAGATGTTGTAGCAGAATGAGCTTGATTGAGGAGCCAGTCATCAGAGGCCATTCGTGAGTACCCAGGGACCCACAATAAAAGGTCTCTATGTTTCAGATTTCCTCCGGTAGGAACTACGTGTCGGTAAATGATGTCCTGATCACCAGACCTACACTGATATAAATGCAAGTCAGGGACTCCGAATGTGTCAACTACTTCAGGAGGGAGAGAAAGCAGTTAATGCCACATTCAATTTCTCATGTCCCAAGTGCATATTGTGCAGACTAAATTAATGGGAAAACTTTAGGTGCTAATAAATAAGCACTAGAGTGTTTCAAAAATTTCCTATAATACTAGGTACAAGGTTAATTAACAGTCTGCACCATTCCAATTTCCTGTAACTAGCTTTATGTAAGGAAAGGGATTCCATGATCCATTCTGAGCTGAATGCTTTCCTAGAGCATTACCAGGGAACACGGGCCCAGAAGGTAATGGTCTTGGAGAAGACCTGATATTAGGAGTTGTTGTATAAATTGAATTCACTAGTGAAATTTCATTAGAAATATTTTTGTCCCAAATCCTCCAGGGAAGACTCAGCAACTAATTAAAAACAACAGAGTCTAACTACTCCTTCTAGAATACCCATGGAGTGAATTGTGCTGCTGTGGTGTGGGATAAATTGCTGTTTTCCTCTCAAAGCTGTCATACCATTTTCAAAATTACCCCTGGAAAGTTACATTTGCATTCGCCTGACAGTGGCATTTATAATATGTGAACACCTTGAGCAAAATATCCTGTCTGCCAGCTTAGTAATTTACCTTTTGTAAACTTAGTCTCACATCAGCCAAGCTAATGTGGCTTGCCATTTGTTATAACATCTAGTCCAGAGGCATATACTTTTCTGAAAAGTGTCAAGCATCTCAGCGCTCTTACTTTAACCTGAATGCACAGCTCCAATAAATGATAACCTAACACGATTCGGAGGGTGTCAGCACCTTATCAGCCTCCACAGAACTTCCCCTCCCAACTAGGTCTAAGAAGCTCAGCTATCAGGTTTACTATGGGAACATGAATAAAAGTGAATGCATCGCATGGAAGGTCAATCAGGAAGTAAACTTTACTAGCCTACACATTTGTAAATAGCCCCCCGCCCCCATTTCATGCTCGGTCTGACTTGCATCTTTTTGTTTTGTTTTGTTTTGCTTTGGGTGGGGGGGCATCACTGCCTTCTGGTGGTGGAAGTAGGAGGCCCAGCCTTTGCTACTGTGGAGTTGCTGCTGGAATAGAACCTCCATCCTTGTGGACCGTTGATGGGCTTGACAGCAGACATTTTATTCAAGAGCAGAAGACTTTAACTTCAATAGCACCAAAACTCTCTGATGGATATTGAGTTCATTCTAGCTCATGTAGACCCTAGATAGACTTCCAAGCCTGTACATTTTTACAGGAGCAGACGATGTTAACTTATTTTCCCCTCACACAGGGATACGCAAACTTGAGACTAGGGAGCCAATCCTATCCCTCCTAACAATTTTAAAATCACTCAAGAGCCTCAAATATATATTTTTTCCAAACAATGAAATCACAGTGATTTGAAATGATAATCTTCAAATATTTCAATGTTACATCAGAGCTGCATGCTCACACCGAAAGAGCTACATATGGCTTGTGGTTAGCAAATGATGTCGTTGAATGCCCAATCTTGGGTTAAGGTGTTCAATATTTATCCAAAGCACCACCTTTAATAATAAATATCGCTCTATAAAACACCTCATGAGTACTCTTGTGATTTTTAACTTTGTAAAGGATGGACTTATTAGGGATGGATCTAAACATAAATACCAATATATGTTAACTGTTTAAAGATTAAGACCATGGATTTTCATATTATAATATAAAATATTCCAAATTTTATCATTTTATATTTTTGTCCAAAAATTTATTGATAATCATTTCAATAATAATTAGCACCAATAGCATATGAAAACTTTGAGGGGATTCATTTATAGAAGGTGTTTACCAAATAAAAGTTCCCCCACACACCAAATAGGTTATAACACTTGCTGAAAGGTAGAGATGTGAACCTAGCCATCCACTGAAGCTGGCACAAGAGCTGTGCCTGGTGATGTGTGTCCGAAAGTTCACAACCTGAATACCTTAAGGCTCAGTTCTACTCTGCACAGATGACTCACCACAAGTCAGCATCAAATTGATGACAAAAGTAACTAAGGAAAGCAGTAAATATAGCTTTATGTTATTTTCAATTTAATAGTATCAATATATCTCAAGGACATTGCATACTATTTTCCTAGCACATCCCTCATTTTAAGTTCATTCATTTTATTAGCAAATATTCATGCAATGCTAAATCTGGTAGTTGTGAAGTCTGTTTTCCCCAAGACACATTCATCTCCAGACCTTTTATTCTCTATCCACGAGTGACTGTGTTTCACCAAGAAAGGTCTGTTTTCTATCATGTGGAAATTGATGGATTATGGCGTCATTTTCCAGCTTACTAAGGTACCTAACTTCTTTCTGGTATTGCCGTCTGTTGACTTTTGTAGCACATTGGGGGGCAGTGGGCAAAGAAATAAAAGGAATGTTTCATCCCCCTACACCGTCCCCTCTTCCATGACCCCCACTCTTGTTGGAAAGCTCCATCCTAGTTCCAGTTTGTGCCAGCAATACTGTCACTTGAACTCGAATGCAGAGGTAGCATTGCTGAAATTTACAGTAGTTTCTGCTTACAAGTTGTCTTATAAATCTTGTTAGTATCAGGACGTGTAATATGAGATGACTTGAAACAAAAAAAAATATTCACAAGTTGGAAAGAGAAAATTCAGGTAAATGGGCAATAGAATCAGGATATAATTGATATGAATGTGGGGTCAAGAGTAAAATAACACAGGACAGAAATAATAGTTTGTATCTTACTTAGGGTGGAAGATTCAATGCAGATGGAAAAGTCTACAAATCTTGAAAAGAAGGGATATTGTTGTGAAAATGAAAAAAAGTCCTGATGTTCCGAAGATAAAAGGAATATATCAAAAAATAAGCGTTGGTCCTGGCCAGAATCTTGGATAATTTAAGTGGACATGAAATAAAATAATAGAGGACAGTCTAGAGGACACTGAAGCTAAAGGTAAATTGGTTAAGTAGGTATTTCCTCTTGAGTTTACTTTGATTTTTACACATTTCTCATTGAGAATAGAGATGTACAAGCTGAAGTGGAAGGCAAGGCAGAAAAGGGAAATTACAAAATTTTCAGATACCAAGGTATCTAAGAAAGAGAAACTAGTCAGGAAGTCTACCTGGAAATTTTCAGGGCAATTGAATATATGGTGACAAATCACAAATGAGAACAGAAAAGTATTTATGAGGCTGGAAATTAGTTGACTTTCTAAGTGATACCATTAGAGAAGCCTAAGGACCAAAACACACATTTCTTGAGTCAAAGTACATTTTTTTCCTCTCATGAAAATTATGTATTTCAGGAGAAAGAAGAAAAGCAGCAGAATGTAGCTACAAAATACCATTATTTAAAAGTATTTCAAGGATATCAGAAATATCTCACTGATAGTTTTTCTTTTAATTTTGGGCATCACTGCCCTCTGGTGGTGGGAGTAGGAGGCCCAGCCTTTGCTCCTTGTGGAGCCGCTTCTGGAATTGAACCTCCATCCCAGTGGGCCGCAGTCCTGCGCACAACTATGCCACCGGGGCTCAGGCCTTCACTAAGAGTTTTTAGAACAAGCATGTTTCCCTTTGACACATAAATAAGTCTATGAATATAAGTATACTCATTTTTCCTTTGAATGAGAAAATACTTAAAAACACTATGTATATATGAAAAATAGAAGCAATGGTTTAGTAAATATATACAGTTCAGTTTTTTATGTTTCAATTTAGGATATGAAATTTTAAATCATTCTATCTTTAAATATTTTCAGATTAAAATATTTCAGGAAAACTCTAGCTGAAGCTTTTCAATGATTGTGTAGAATTGGTTTCAGGGCACTGTTAGGTGCTCGAGCGTTGGCTCCAACATACACTGACCCATGGACAAAACATTGCTGGTTTTGTACAACTCTTTGCACTTGCTGTGACAGGGACAGCAAGGAAGCTTCTGTCTGCTAAGGGAACACGGCCTTGAGCCCAAGCCTGGTAACATCACACTCTTGTGGTCAGGCCCTTAATGAACCATCGGTAAGCATCCTGACACAAAACTATAGTCTAAGATAAACTTATATATATATACACACACACACACACACACACACACACACACACACACACACACATATATACCAGAGACACAATGAGGCAAACACACAAATCAACTCCAAGAAATGTTCCCTTAGAAGGTGTTCTTCTCAACTCTCCAGGAGAATCTGCGAGGTTTCTCGGGTGAGAAATGCCAAGGTCCTTGACTTTGCAGGAGAAACTATTCATGCTGAAGCCTGCTTTGTGATCCTGGTGATTTTTAATTTTTATTTATTTATTTTTTTTAGGCATCATTGCCCTGGTGGTGGGAGTAGGAGGCCCAGCCTTTGCTCCTGTAAGTGGGAATTGAACCTCCGTCCCAGTGGGCCGCAGTCCCGCGCATAACCACTACACCACTGGGGCTCAGGCCCGATCCTGGTGATTTTTATAAAGGATAGAAGAAGTTTTAGGTTTTACCCAAGCCCCCTCAGGGGCCTGAGAAGACACAGTAGAGAGGAGGAGCAGCTGGAAAAGAGGGGGTTGAGCTCAAAGTTTCAGCCTTTGGGAGCTTTCCGCTGGGAGGTGTGGTTGTTGGTACTGGCCAATTCTATTGGCTGAATTCAGTCCACCTGGCCTAGATTGGGGTTCACCCATCAGTATGGGCTTCCTGGCTCAAGGGCCTGAATTTATGCATGCCCTCTACCATGGATGGACTTCCAACTTCCTGTAAAGCGTGAGGGAGGCCTTAGCATGTAGACTGGGACACCCTCTTTCCCAGAATCTCTGAGGAATCCCTCAGGAAGCAGGGTTGACAGTACCCCTCATTTGATATACTTCCCATCAGTGTCACAGCTATTGTAGCAATACCTCTTATTGAAGAGCTTTCTCTTCTTTGCCCACCAAGGATGATCCTATTCCAAGAAATGGTCTTCCTGATAACATGCCCAAAGGGCAAGGGGAAAAGGCTCAGCACTCTCATTTCTAAGGAGCCTTCTGTCCGTGTTCCTTTCAAGACAGACTGGCGGGGTTTTCTGAGAGGCCACAATACTTTGAATATCCTTCCCCAGCACAACAATTGAAGCGCACCAACTCTGCTTTGGCTTTCCTTGCCATTACCCAACTTTCTTATGCATAGGAACAACTGAAAATTCAATGGGTCAGGTCAGATATGCATTAGTTTTTAATGTGATATCTTTTTTTTCTTTAACATTATGACAAATGCAATACGTTGTTTACTTACTTGACTGCTGCTTGCATTCCTGTTAATTGTGGATCCAATTAAAATGAAATCCTCGACAAATTCCATTTTTCAGGTTATTAACTACCATTAAGGAGACCTTCTGGCCTAGTGGGTTATGAATTGTGTCGCTTGCTGGAAGTCAGAGATTCTAACCCCTAAGTCTCTCTGAGGTAGAAAGATGAGACATCCTTCTCCCGTAAACATTTACCTAAAGTCTTGGAAACACCCAGGGGCAGTCCTGTCCAATCCTAATATTTGCCTAAAGTCTTGGCAACACACTGAGGCACTTGTTTGAGTGGGAATCAATACAGTGCAAGTGAGTTTTATTTATTGGGGAACTAAAACTATACACATATAAGAGTGGAAAATAAAAGTGACTGAAATTTAGTAGTAACCAGAACCCAAAATTTGTAATCATAACTTAAAATAAACCAGTTTACTCTCTTTGTAGAAAAAAATTAGGACATACATTTTTGATAAATCAAAGATGCTACCTCACTTATAGTTCATCAAATAAATGTCATTAATTCTATTATTTCCTTTAAAATAATAGAATCTGTTAATATCTAATGTTTGTACTGTTTCCTCATAATTGAATAGCATAAAATAAAATAATAGATATCCTAGTCTCTTGAATATATAACTTTGACTTCTATATTATATTGTTTCTATATTATATTTATTATATAAATAAATTGTTACATAATTCATTGAATTTAAAATCTCTCTTGGTTTTTAGAATTACTTTCAGCCCCCTAAAGTGAATCTCATGTGTGTATTGGCCTAGCTAATTTGGAAATTGTAACAACTAACTCTATTTAAAAGCACTGACTAGTCAAGTGCAAACTATTAAAGTTTCCCCAGAAAAAACAAACAGGGATTAGATACTAAGATTTTGCAGTCTAGAGCCCATTACAACCATTCTCTGAAATATAATAACTAGGATAATTTATATCTGAAAGGCTGCTTATTGTTTTATATTAAATATCCTTGAAAAATCCAAAATGCTCATGTGGTTATAGTTGAATCCATATTTGTATAACTACCATCAAATGAATGCCCTTCTAACACACATACATAAGAGAGCTTTGGCTCTGATGTACAAATGAGGAAAATTATTTGTATTACTTTATTTGGAAAATTATTGCTCATGGTATATTTGGAGCTGTGAAAAACATCACCTGTTTGCTGCCTGGAAATAAAGAATGAATGCATAATTGGGATAATAAACTTACAACATTGATGTATTGCTTCTGATTGATATGTGCTAATGAGAATTGAGACTCTCAATAATGGAGGTAAAGTCCAAGCTGACAAGTAGTGTCAAAGCCTTGTGCCCAGTAAGCATTATGGAAATTTTTGGATGGGTGGTCACTATCATAAGTTGACTCATTGTAAGACCAGTCATTTACATCAGCTGACCACTTGCCTTAAAACCCCCAAAAGTAAATGTAAACTCAGAAAACGAATCTGGACCATGAATATTTTTCCCTTGAATTCAATCTGTGTCTCTCAAACTTTTTGACCTTGGAAGTTACTAACCTTAATAAAGAGATGAACTTCAAGACTTTCCCTTTCTCTTCGAAAATAAATATTTTTCTAACAGCAATATTTTTTCTTAGGATAATGAATATATGATAAAAATAGTTTCAAATAATAGCATGTAAGCAATTATGTTTATTTAAACTATTGAACCTGCAATTGGGTTTGAAGATAACTATTTGAGGAATGAAATATGACACTTGAATATTATATGACATTTGTGATTATATAACACGCTATTTCCAAGAAAAAAGTGAGTAACAGGTTGGTGGATTACATGTGAGTTATGAAAGTAGTCTGAAAATTTCCTGATTGACTTAATGCCCACTATCTTTGAAAAGATGATGTTGCTCAGTGTGGCCTTAGGGGACATGGGAGAGCCGCTGCTCTATGTGACATCAGAGGCTGAGAGTGTCACCCTAATCCCGGTCACTTTGGACTACCAATCTTTCAATTAGCAACCTGATGCTTAATCCACCACTAAGTTCCTATAAGTGACTGGGTCATGTAATTGTGCTGTGGCTACCTATACATAACTTTCTTTGTGAATCAATTTAGTATGAGATAACAATTGTTGGTAAAATTTCATAATATCCTGCAAATTGTGTCCATAGTTTATGATATGTACATGAGTTTACTCAATTATTTCAAAAAAAGTTTCTGTCAAACTGATTCCAACTCAAGAAGACCCATTTGTGTCAGAAAACACTTGAGCCCTCTAAGATTTTCAATGCCGACTTTTCAGAGATAGATCAGATCCCTAAGTCCGTCCTCTGGGATAGCTCCAGGAGGATGCAAACCTCCAATCTTTCCATGCAAAATCAGTGGCATTAACAGTGTACACCACCTAGTGACCCTTTATTCCACTATGAGCTCATATTATTTTATGAGTTCATATTTTCCAAAAGTTTTCTGCTGTCTAAGTACAACAGATATTGTTACCACTTGCATTTCTGTTTTTACTTTCTTTTGTTTAATAGGGTAACTACCTACAAAGGGGACTTCTATATTTGAAATTCTTAAATTTTAGTTAATGGGTATTTTTTATTGTTTTCTTAATTATTCAAGTGATAGCCAGAAAGGAGATTTTTAAGTGACCTAGGGAAGAAGTTGAGGAATGATAATTTTTCTTTTATTTTTAAAAATCATTTTATGGGGGCTCATACAACTCATTTTTTTGAGTTATGTTATAGCAGGACTTCAGTATTCTGGGTACTATATTTTTATCTACTATATAGTTCTTATTTTTTTCATCCTATTCTTCCAGAAAAATTATTCTGAGCCACAGAAATCTGTCATTATAATGAGATCCTATTATAAGTCTCAATTTTTCTATTGAGTCTTTTCTTGCTCTTTCTTTTAGTGCCATGTCTAAGAATCTTTGTTGAAGACTAGTCCTGAAAGCAGTATCCTAATGTCTTCTTATAAGAATTTTATTTTTAGGTTTGGGGTCATGTATTTAGGTCTTGAATCCATAAAAAAACTTACATCTTTGTTTTATCTTTCTTGAACATGAAACTTATGTTTAAAGAAGGAAAAAGTAATAATCTAATATAAAATTGACAAGAACTCAAAAGGCTAGATGAAAAGCTCAAAGGGCAATAAGTTAATATTAATATTGGGGTAATAATTAATTAAAAGGGTCAGAATGGTGGTGCAATTTAATGCATATAATCAATATCACTGAATTATATAAGTAGATATTGCTGAATTGTATCTTTCAGTGCATAATTTTACATGAAACATAAACAAATAAATTGGTCACTTTCTTCCATATTTAGAAGCAATACATCCTTAAAGTTTATAACCTTATAAAAGTTATAAAATAATAAAATTAAATATGATTCTGGTGAAAATTTATATTACACATCAATAATAACATAAGTTCAAATCTATACCAATATAAGTGGAAATAAAGTAAATTTTATGTTTCTAAATTTGCTCAAAGACAATTCTGCTTAATGGCTGAAGGAAAAAATAACCAGTCCACATAAATTTTAATTTATAATTTCTAGTTTCACATTTTAATGTATATTAGGATGTGATTAGTGTTTCATCAAAGTTAATAGATTAGTTCTAATAAGAAAATATGCAGAAATCAGATAGTCTTAAACATTTTTTCTAAATAAAATAGATTTACATAATTCTAGACCTTTTTGTGTAACAAACTTTCTCTAGTTTATGTTTCAAAATGAACAATTATTATCTCACGGTTTCTCTGAGAGAATAACTGGGATATGTAACTGAAATTGGTGGCAGGGAAGATTGCTGTCAATGGAAGACACAACTGGATAGGAGGATCTGCTTCAAAGTTGACTCACATGGTTGATCGAAGAACTCACAAAACCTTGGACAATGAATTTCTCTAAGGCTGCTTTGATTTCATCTTCCCTCAAACCAAGTGCTCTAGGAGGAGAGAACAACCAGAGCACCAGGTCTGAGTTGAATATTATAGAAATCATGGTACTCCATTGGTCAAGGACACCGTGGAAGGCAACTTCTGACAAGAGCCCCAACATCCTGCCTCCTGGCATTGAGAATAATAAATGAGTCAACCTCTATATTATGTAGCAGTAATTGCACAAGGTTGTGGCAACAGGAGATGGAGTTACTGAGGGACATCTTGAAGGCTGAAAGTCATGGAGCACACTTCAAAAATTTCAATATGAGGTGGACCTAGTGCTTACTTTTGTCTAGTGGGATGTGGAAATAGAGATGAGCTTCCACCACTTCTGTGATTGGGCTACAAATCAATATGAGTATGGCATTTGTAATACTTTTAAAAAGTACCATCTCACTGACTCATTGGCTTGTTTCACATGTCTTTTTCTAATGAAGTAAGCTTGGAAGGCGCAGAAGACAGGAAAACTGGCATAACCGCCAGTGAGGAACTTACCCCTTTACTGCAACAGCCCTAATGCCAACAGGTTTCTGAGCAACCCTCTGGGTGAGCTTGGAAGGATTTTTCCATATTAAGCCCTCAGATATGTCCACAGAGATATGAACAGTTAGATTTTGCATTTAAGACATATTCTGAAACTAGCCTTTGCACAAATTATTGACTCTTGGATAGTCTGAGTGTGATTTTTTAGTACAAAAAATAGGGATATAAACTTATTCAATACTAGATGAACAATAATAAATGAGTCGACCTCTATATTATGTAGCAGTAATTGCACAAGGTTGTGGCAACAGGAGATGGAGTTACTGGGGGACATTTTGAAGGCTGAATATCATGGACCACACTTTAAAATTTCAAATATAAATGTAATTATTTGTCTCCCTTTTATTACAGTCATACTCTATCACAAGGCTATCCACACACTTATTCTACTATAAGCTCAAAATTCAGTCATTTCATTCCAATGAAATTCAGGTATATATGAGCAACTTTGGATGTATTTCCATAAATATGTCCTCTGGGTATTATCTATTGATTTATAAAATAGAAAATCAAAGACAGTGAATATATAGGCACCCAAATAGGCATGCCAAAATTCAATGGCTACATAGGTTCCCAGATTTTCAGGGCTTTGTCCATAAAACAGGGAAATATATAGAATAAGATATCCATAGTAACTTTGAAATACATTGAACTGGATGACAGAATACACTTACTACATTTTAAGCTAGGTGACTAGCTTTTTAGGGTTTTCTACTTCAGATTTTGGGCTCTTATTTCCACTTTCTGATTTTTCCATTCATTTTCACCCAAGACAGTGGGTGCTTGCAGCTGAATACTGTTTTGAACTACTTCCTGCCATTGAAAATCTGTTTCTGGCATACATGACGGTGAATGTTTTTACATATACATGCTGTGGCTGCTAGGTATCATGAAGTCATTTTTGATTTGAAGCAACACTACACTGTCAGTCTCATAATCACTGTAATGTTTGAGCGCAGAATTGCAATTTCTGTGAGCCATAGTGTGAAAAATTTTGCTTTCACTTTTAAATTGACCATCTGCTCTAGAAAGCATAACTTTCCTTAGGAAATTACCTTCTTCATCCTCACTTCCAAGGGACCTTCTGGTTGTACTTCTTCTAAGACTTTTTTTGGGGGGGTTCTTCTGGAAACCCATAATACTTTCAAAAGTATATGTCAGCAATATAGTTTAAATGTTTCCATTCTTCTCATGTTTTTTCTAGTTATTGTCTACTTATCACATGTATGTAAGGTGAACTAAACTGCCATGGCTTGAGTCACACATACATAAAGTGACCAGATTTTCAAAGGAACACCATTGACTTGGGGGTGGGGTGGGGGGTGGGGGTTCCTTGATTAAAAATTTGGTGTATATGGAGCAACAAACACATTCATAGAAAGTAAAAATAGTATTGTAATATATCTATTTTAATTTGAAAATGCCATGGGACATTGCTAAATGGTTAAAAAGTGGGATTTCTGGTCACCTGATGTACACATACATGAATCTTTAAAGTGATAGCTTAACATTTTAAAGGGGTGTTTTACAGCATATCATTCAGGTGCAATATATTGTTTGATTTCCTGAATACTACATCCATGAGTTGATTCTGAATACAAGTAAAATGATATCATTGGCAACTTCAATGTATTTTGGGTTCATCATAATGTTGTCTATTGGCTCAGCTGTGTGAATTTTGTTTTCTTTACATAGTCTTTGATCTTCACCAACAAGTGCCTCAGATCCTCCTAACTTTCAGCAAGCAAAATTGTGTCATTTCCATAACACAGATTGTCAATGAACCTTTTTCCAAATCTGATACTGAATTCTTCTTCATATATTGTAGCTTATTGGGTTATTGGATCATCATACAGATTGACTCATAAATTGCCTGATTTTAGAACACCCAGTATCTTTTGTTCTATCTGAATGACTGCCTATTGATCTGTGTACAGGTTCTATATTAGTACAATGAAGCATCCTAGAATTCCTAACCTTTGCAATGTTATTTGCCATGTTGTTAAAACTATGTACTTGAAAGCTTTTGTATTGTCAATGAAAGACAAATCCAAATATTTTTGTTATTGTCTAATTCCAGGAGAGAATGGGAACAAATATCAACCTCTTATTTTTGGTTGGCCAGAGAGCTGTTTTCCCTATATCTTGGTGTATAGTAGTGCGTGCCTCCAGTGCTATAACAGTTTGGTGAAACATTTTAATTAGTATTCTGTTAATTACTGGAAGCTGGTTTTCTTGAATACCTTTGTGCAAGTTGATCTACTTTCTTCGATATCATCAGTACTTGGTCATTCCTAACTCTTAAAGTAATTGAATTATAATAAATAATTTAATAGTACGACTTTTGTATTTTTTACTTTCTCTTGATGGATCTTACATTAGTCAATATTTTGTCCAGAGAATTCTTCCATATTTCAAGTTGAGGCTTAAAGTTCTTCAATTCTTTCAGTTTGAAACATGCTGCCTTCATTTTTTTCCTGATTAGAATTCCAAGTCTTTGCACAGTTCTTAAAAATAATTTGTCTTCTGAAACTACTGTGGTGGTCATGTACTGAAAGTCAATGTCATGATTGGGATGTAGGAGTGGAGTCTAACCTGTCAATCTGGGGATAGCCATTGAGTAGCCAATGAGGCCTCTGTGTGTGCATGGATTGCTCCTGAGAATTCTGGGAAGTTGCATGGTATTTCCTTTGTGGAGAAGAGAGATCATCTCCCCAGTTGTTGGGAAATGCAGGACTGACAAGACCAAGATGGCAGTGTCTGAGGAACCATTAGAGCCGGAGAAGCCACATGACTTTACCCTGATAGAACCAGACCTCTGAAGCCAGAAAAGCCACAGAGAGACCCCTGCCAGTGCTGAGATGTTTCTATCACCAATGGATACTTCTGATAGACACTGAGCCCTGAAATGAGGAGCCATGAGGGGACCCCTGTCAGCACCGGGACTCTGCACCCACTGGTCTGTAACTTTGTGAGTTGAAAGAATACTTTATAGACTGGTATCAGACATATGTGCTAATATCAGAGTTAAGACTTTGAACTGGACTGGGTGGGGATACTATCTCAATGTTTCATTCCTCTTGTATATAAACCTTTCCCTTATATGCATATGTGTGTCTATAAATTTGTTTCTCTAGTCTACCCAGACTAACACAGCTACCTTTTGAAAATTCCCTATGCCATCTCCCCAACCCCACCCCACCCCCATGCTCTTTGAAGAGCCCTTGTGGTGCAGTGGTTAGGCATTGGGTGCAGTCAACATGGTCAGCAGGTTGAAACTTCAAGCAGCTCTGTTGGAAAAAAATACTGGACTTTCAACTCCTTTAAATAGTTACACTCTTTGAAACCCACAGTGTCAGCACTGGCTTGAGGACAGTGCAGATTTTGCTGTAATGGAGGCCTTTAGGTCAGTAATAACCCATTGCCACCCTCTGTGCAGAATGCAGCACCTTGGTTCTGTGCCATCCTCACAGCTACCTGCATGCCTTAGATCCCTGTTGAAGCCAGAGTGCAAAAATGCTCTTGTTGAGGGGTGTGGTAGTTATATCATTTCATGCCAACTTGAAGGCGTATAAAAGTGCCGGGGTGGAGTTTAGCCTGTCCATCAGGTGACAATCTGAGGGCACCTCCTTCTGGGTGTGATCTTCTCATAAGGTATTCCCTGGGGATTCCCCCCCCCCGCCCCCGGCTTTCACCTTTCTATTGACTGGTCATGATGGTTGGCAGAGTCACGGTCATTGGATCTACACAACTTTGCACCCACCAACCTGCTTCTTCCTGCAGTCTTCACTCATTGCATATGGTGGTGTGAGTCTGGAGAGACATTTAAGGACTAGTTTCAGACTCGTGCACTTAAGTTGGGCTGGGCTGGGATGTTTTATCAATAAATAAATACTTCTTAATATAAAACTCTCTCTTATGTGTCTTCGAGTGACTCCGGATTGGTTTCTCTACTCAACCAGGATGACCTCAAAGGACACTGCCGCTCTATCTCAGCTCAACAAGCATATTGTATTTCTGTCTGTGTGTGTATACACTCCTCTCTTTGAAGAGAAGTCAAAATTAACAATAGGAATAATAGCCTACACCATAGACATCTAAATTGCTTCTGTTTATGCAAGTATGATGCAAAGGTAAAAGGTGAGAAATCTTTATGCTCAATGATTGCACCCAGATTATCTGCAAAAGCATAGAGCTATCAATGAAAGTTTCAAATTAGTAAAATCAAGATCCCAAAAACATTTCTTTGAAGAATTGAAACAGGAGAAAAAAATCACAGCTTTACTAGTATGAACTTGAAAACAAAGCACATTGGAAGCAATAGTTATCAAGTAGTGCAAGTGATCTAGTCTAGGGAAAACAGATCCATCAAGAGAATAAGTCATGGCAACAGTTGTGTGTTTGTGTGTGTGTGATGCTCAAGATGCTTAACTTGTTGCCTTTCCAAACAGCCAAATAATATTATTTGCTTATTATAGTTTGAGATAGTTATCCAGTGTTAGCAGAAAAACTCCCGGGAAAACATCAAAATTTTTCATTTTTTCCCTTCATGATTATGTTCCACCTAATTCCTCTCTTCAAACAAGGAAAACTTTGTAGAGTTTTGATCATAGATTGTTAGGAACCCACCACACATGCTGGTTTTCCTCCTTTAGTAAGCAATCATTTTTCTTCAGTTAATAGCATCAAAAAACTTCATTGACATGATTAACTTCCCAGAACAATCACTTCTTAGGCATGAACTAAAGGATTTATTTTACATCCCATATGTTTTGAACTTGCTCAAGATTATGTTGATAAAGAAAGGTTATAATTTTAATTTTCATATTTTAATTCCATTTCCACGAGCTTTCTGAAGTCTCCACAATCATCTATTACACATATGTACATATATATAGCTTCAGAAAGGTCATGAAGTTTAAAGTTACTTGTCATATATTATTTTTACTTCTCACATATTAGCTGATCATTTTCCTCTTATATTTTATTTAGAAAGATTACTAAATCATTTTTATAAGAAAAAAAGAACACTGCTACCATTATTTAGTCCTGATAAAATTATTCAATACTGCCCTTTAAAATATGCCTAATTCAAGATAATGTAAGGATTTTAAAATAAAATCTCCAGTTATTCACTAATTTGCACTTTATCCACATATGGTTCAACTTTGATCTTATGTACTTATCTGTTGCTACATTGATTATAAAGTGTCAACCTTTTTGTCAAAAGATAGTGATCTTAAAACTGAAATAGGATTTAGAAAACCAGACATCCTTGAAAGTGGACAGAACTGAATTCTCTGTATCATAGGATCAAGAAAATTGGATTCAACCCAATGGAGCAAGAAAACACTGTTTAAAACTAACAGTATTAAGAGGCTGTCTCAAATGAATAAATCAGAATATTTAAGGATGCACTGTTTAAAATCTCTGTTCTAGGTTTACCGGGGCCAGTTATTATTCCCATGTGTACAAAATTTAGATGAAAAGATAAACCTCAACTTACACCAATACAAAATATTAAACTTACATTTACTTTTAAAATATGAATACTCAAATTATCTCATCTACTATGTATTATGCCATTAAAAAGTAGTAATTCTTATAAAAAGTCTTACTTTTTTTTTGTTAAATATAATTAACACTACTTCATCGTATATCAGAAGACAAGATATATTTGTGTCATTTACCATCAGTGTACTGAACTTTAAAACATAATTCAATAGAAAAGGGAGCTAAAATCAATAGTGCAGGTATGTGTCAAGGTAATATAAATGGAGAAAAATAGCTGCTTAGCTTCTATTTGTAAATAGCTGTCTATTCAGGATACCTTTTTAATAGTATTCTCCAATGAAATTATATATACATACATATATATACATGATTTTCCATACTATGCCATTAGAGATGTATTTTATTTCGCATACATGGCTTTCCCAGTGAAAAAGCATTTAAACAATCTGAGAGAGCACAAAGAAGACTTACAAATATGATAAAAAATACTTTTGTTTTGAGATTGAATCTGAACGGAATCAGTGTTAGTTAATCCATTCTCTTATGGCATGGTGAACTCATAAAGAAAGTACTAAATCAGTCTGTCACATAATTCTTTCTTCTTTATAAGTTCAATTAAATAAGAGTATCATTTGGTCATAATCATGTATACTTTACAGTTTGGAATAGGATAATAATATCTTTACTTCCTTCCTTAATAACAATGTCAATACCTATAAGTGGAGATTCAATAGCTTTGTGAAGCCCCATTCATGAGGATCAGGAATGCTGTATTAATCAAGTATTAATTTTGTGCTTTAAAAATAATGAATTGGCAAGGTCTGTTATCCTGTCATGATTGACTTAAGTAAACATAATAAAGCATGTAGTGAATTACAAATACTTTGCAGAGGGAGTATATTTTCCAAATCTATTTTTATCTGAGTATGCTAAAATGTACTAAACACGTGTGTGCTTTCAGAGAGAGAATAATCAGACTTTGTGTAGAGCAGGCGGGAAATAAGTAAAGATAAGTCTGGGGGCATAATTATCGCGTTATTGGGAACAAGGTAGTTCTTCCCCATGTTTCATCTCATTGAATCACCTTTATTGTCACAAACCACGTTTGTTGACATGGATTGAATAGGCTTAGAATAGTTTAGCTCTTTTTTCAATGGCACTGACTGATTATTGTTGCTTGACTGACTTGGTCATAACAATTGCTAACATTGTGGAGTCTGCACAGGAACAGATTGTCCAGAAATATCACAACATGTTTTTTTTATTATGAGAAGACATTTCTTTAATATCATATTAATATTGCTAAAAATATATAGCCTCACTAATATTTTCAAGGTGATTAAATTAAAAGTAAATATTAGAATTATGAATATATACATAAGCTTAATAAAAAATAATACATTAAGGCCAAGTTTCACTGTGCTTATAGTATATAGACCAAACAAGGTTTTCTTTCCTTTTGTGTTAGTCTGGGTAGACTAGAGAAAAAAATCCATAGAAACTCTTAGGTGCATAAAAAAGAGTTTTATATACAGGAACAACTGTACATTAAGAAAACATCCCAACCCAGTCCAGTCTAAGGTCATAAGTTCGATATTAACCCATATGTCTGGTACTAATCTATAAAGTCCTCTTCAGACTCAGGAAACACATGCAATGAAGCCAAATGTAGGATGATCACAAGTCAGTGGGTGGAAAGTCCTTGGGGTCAGTTGCATTTTAAGTATTTCAGCACCGGCAGGGCTGAGGTCTGGTAGTATTAGGGTAGGCCCATGTGGGTTCTCCTCAGAGATGTCTCAAAGGAAGTCAGCCTTGTCATTTGAGTGTCTCCATGGGAGTGAGAGAGTGTCTTCTGCTTCTAAGAAGGAAATATCAGATTTCCCAGAATTCTCAAAGAAGAAGGCCATGTCCATACAGTCATTGGCTGTGACCCAATTGACAGAATAGACTCCACCCCTACACTCTTAGTCCTCAAATTGACACCAGATTAGGTGGCTGCCACACATTCTTATCCTTTCGAGTTTTGCATCAACTGCTGAAGAATAGATTTCTGTTGTCTGGGATTTAGCCATAAGGTAGCCAAAAGACTTTTCTTGAGTTGTCATAGTTTTGTTATTTCCTAATGCGATCAACAAAAATATACTGAGAAGTTATTGATTATCTTGGCTTTTCATTTCCATACTGCTTATATATACTTTCAACAGAATTTCTGCTCAAATAAAAACACCAACCCAAGTGCTTCTATTGTTACGTGGATGGTGTAAAGTTCAGACCTTCTCAGTGAGTATGTGTGGGGAGGACTTGGTGATATTATCGAAAACGCCACATGGCAGATCTAGTTCAATGGCCCCCAATAACAGCAAAAGATATGGATTTAAAATGCTAAAGCTAAAAGCCTGAGCTGAAATTTAGCTTTCTTCCACCCCAAACAATGTTCAATTTAAAATAATAGACTGCATAAAGGAAGCAAAGGAATTATCCAATTCTGAACCTCACTTAGTCCTTCTATCCTTAAGTCGTTGGGTATGTTATTTAAATTTCAAGGTGCCCCACTTCAAGCAAGTATAGAATAATAATAATTACTCCTTTTATTTAAATTTTGCTAGTAATTACTGGTGAGAAGTGTGTGGAGCTACCAGTTCTAGCAAAATGACTGACCATTAGAATAATTGCAAAATATGAATGTGGACAGAAATGAGCTTTTATGGGTTTTCTCCCATTTTGTTTGAGAACATATGCTACTTTGTTACTTCTCAATGAGTAGTAGGAAGATTTTTAAAGTATCAGTCACATAAATAATAAAATTATTAAACATTATAAACAATACAATTACAAAAATCAAAGTCATTCCCAGTAAATCAATGCAGACACAAAGCAAACATATAGGCTAGCGTAGAGCCATGCCCATGAGTCTCTTAGGCTGTGCTCATGAAGGAAGAAGGAAGCCGGGTTTCCTTCCACTAAGTGGCTGATGGATCCCAACTGCTGACCTTGCAGATTGAAGCCCAAGCTGGAACCACTACGCTACCGGGACTCATCACAAACAATATTCTGCAGTAAAAATAGTCTTCCCTTCTGTTAACCATCTTAAGTTTAAAATTGTAGCAACTCCTGTACATCTTTACACAAATAAACATGCTTGCATAACTTTTATTCTGAAAATCAACCTCATCATGCTGGACACATTCCTTTTCACCTTACTTTCTTTTAACCTAACAATGTCCTAGAAATTATTTCAAGTAAATTTGGATCATTTTCACTATGCAGTTTTAAAGCCGTCTATTCGATCTTGAAATAGATCCTTCTCAGTCCTAGGGGCTTCTGCTAGTTCTCTCATTTCTATCTTATTCCCCTCTTCCATGTCCTCTTCCTGCTTTCCCTTGGTCTCTTTTTTAAAAAAAACAAATATTGCAACTATACTTCTCTCTATTCTGATGCCTAACTATGACAACCAAGGAAGATGTCATTTTTAAAAATGAAGCTTTATAAAACTAATGCACAGATTATGCTGAAAGGAATTTCTTTTTCAAAACAGTATAAAGCATTTTATGTATATCCTAGTGCACACACATATAGTTACACATACACAAATGACATACAGATAGTAAAGCATAGAAAGAATACTTTGAAGATCCTTTCCAGGGTTAAGCTATCCTCTGACAACTCAGGGGGTCAAGCAGCAATTCCCAGCTGTGTTAAAGGAAAACTCCTGAAAAGTGCACAGAGGAGCCACTTGGGAAATGTGGATGGCAAAAGAAGTGAAACTATAGCCTAGGAATGAGACCCCTATAGCTATCAGTTTATAGCAGTTTTCAGTTGTCAGCTGCATCTGTGAAAACCCAAAGCTTGACCCTATTCAGCAGCAATAGTAGACAAAGAGATCATTTTAGGGACAATTAATACTAGGCAAGGCAGAATTAGAAAATTAACACTCTAAGAAAAGACAAAAATCATACTAAAATAGATATTCATTTAAAGGAAACTGCACTATGATCATTATATTTGTTTTAACAACTCATCTACAACAAACAGGACCTGTCAAAAAGTCAATTCTGACTGTTAGGGACTCTATGGAGGGTTTCTAAGAATATGAATCTTTACAGAAGCTGCTAGTCGCCTCTTTATTCCATGGAGTAGGTGGGAAGTTTGAACCACTGACTTAGGTTTCCTGGCCCTACACCTCACTGACAGTGGCACTAAGATAAGATAACTGCCTCTGATGTGAGAGAAAGCAAGGCCATTTTATTACTTCATCAACACCCCTAGCACAGCCAAGCAGTAAAAGAACCATTATCAAGTCTTCGCTTATCTCAGGGGTGTGATAGTTTCTGATGTTATCTTCCTGAATTTCTACAAGCTTTTAAGGTCGCTGAGCATAGTAGGTTACACACTGCCTGTTTGGAACCACCAACTGCTTCAGAAAGATGAGGTTTTCTTACAGCCTCAGAAACCCACAGGAACAGTTTTTCTCTGCCCTGCTGGGTGGCTGTACGTTGAGTAGGATTTAACATGATGGTACTGAATTTATAAGACACTTTGAATTTTTTATATGACGTGGTCAGATAACCAGTGCCAGATGGACTATTCTTCATAGTGGCGAAAGCAGTGCTTTATGGATAAGCAGCCACTAGATTAATAGGAGGACACATTCAATCTTGTTTGGCCAGGACCTTCCTGGTTTAAGTCCTTTTATTCCTCCCCCCCCTTCACATTAATAATGTCCCACTTCACTGATATGTATGCCAGCTTAATCAAAAGTAAACAGGCATGTTAGCAACATCAGGATGATCCAGAGACTGCTTCTGACTCTTGCCTTTTTGTGACTTCTGACTCATGGTGGCCCATCTGCATTAGAATATAACTGTACTTTAAAGAGTTTCAATGACTGAGTGTTCAGTAGTAGATGGCAGGGATTTGGGTGGAATCGAAATGGCAATCTTTTTAGTTAGAGTCAAGTATGTCCAACATTTAGACTACTCAGGGTATAGCCTGCATAATGCCCATCTGGAATTTGCTTTGTGATACGGTCAAACCTACTCTTCCCATGCACCAATTAACTCTCATTTTAAAAGGGCATAAAATAGTGACAGCAGACTAAAATTGGCACACAACTGTCACAATCAACCCAGTGTTGTTCTCCAAGCTTTCACTGCCCTAGAGTCGAATCTGACTCCGTGAATCACTCAGGATGCAGAATACAAGTGAAACTGTGACAACAGCATGATTGCTAAATGATGAATCCATAATAATTGCAGAAGGGACAACAGAGGCACCAAAGGGACTGTGACAGAAAGATATGTGCCATGCTAGATAAAATGGCTGTGGAATTTGCCCTGGCTAATATAGTATAAAGGTCTAGAAACATAATTGAATCAGTAAAATGGGAAGGTGTTAAAAATTGTTACTTTTATTGTTATTGGTGTTTATTTATTTGTTAATAAAAATAAAGTTTGACTTTTTCTCTCCTGAATGATATCCCTTAAGGAAAAAGTATTTATTTATCTGGTAATAGTTCTATGAGATCCAATAGTTCATATAACATCATTTTGAATTGCATTATTGAGTTCATCATGAATAAAAAACTGGAAGAAAACATTTAAAAGTTTTCTTTCATATATATACACATACACATACACTTGCATGTACATATACATATGCATATGCATACTTTTACTAACTAGGGAAATGTGGCTCACATTTTCGTCAATATAGTTTTGTTGAAACATTGTCATATCCATTCACTTTCATATGACTGTTTACATGTAACAATTGGATTGAGTAACTTCAATAAAACTGATATATCCTGCAAAACCCAAAATATGTACTACCTAAACATTTATAGAAAATTAAACAAACAAAAAAGAAAATTAAACAAGCAAAAATCAAACTTGACCTTTGAATTAAAGGGATACTATGGCGGTGATGCACTTGATGTCAATTTCATGATTGGGCATGTAGGGGTGGAGTCTAGCCAGTCACTCTGGAGATAGCAAATGAGGCCTCTTTGTGGGCATGATTTTCTTCTGAGAATTCTGGGAAGTCTCACAGCATTTCCCAATTGGAGAAGAGAGACTCGATTCAGGCTCTGAGATGACGAACTACTGACAAGACGAGATGAGAGCATGCTGATCAATCCTGATTACAGGAGAATGGAGGAGCCAGAGAGGAGGACACATGGGCTTACCCTGATGGAGCCAAATCTCTGGGGCTGGAGAAGCCTCGTGGAGACTTCTGCCAGTGCTGAGATGCTCAGGAGGCTATGGGGAGACCCCTGCAAGCACTGAGAAGCTTCTAGTGCCAACAGACACACAAGACTCTGAACCCACTCGGCTATGATTATCCTGGTGCCATCACACATGCTTCAGAAGTCAGAAGGAGACTTTATAGACTGGTCTTGTACATATGGCTAATATTGGACTTATGACTTTGGATTGGACTGGATTGGGATGTTTTCTCAATGATTCATTCCTCTTGTACATAAACCTTTCCCTTATATCCATATACATGTCTATGAATTTGTTTCTCTCATGTACCTGGACCAACACAGTATGTTTCTCTCCTTATCAAGCAACAAACATCTCAGTGAATCTGTTTTTATAACTTTCATCTACAAGACAAATGAGCACCCCTCCCCAACACATACCTGGATAATAATTTAAAACATGGAAAACTTCACACCAATATTTCTGCTTGCTAATTTGATCTAAAGAAATCCTATTTATTTGATGAAAAACAATTTGGACTAATTAATGTTGGCAGTATACATATATTTGCCATTAAATTTGCTGAAGGAATGAAAGTGGTTTCTGAAAAGTAATATATGCTACTCTAGTTAGGATATAAAGTATAAAAATACAAATAGTTCTTTGAATGAAATATAATTTTATCTTAACTATGTTTATAAAAGATAATATATAGTAGAAAGCTTGCTTTTATCTAATGATCATTTAAAGCTTCTACCCTACATTTTAAATAATGATTCTGTAGTTGGTGTAACCATCACAGGAACAAATATTCAAATTATTCTGGAATTAGGTATCATCGTTTATAATACATTAGTATTGAGAAACACTTTATAATAATCCAGTTGAATTTAAATATTGATATTCCATAAATATGAGTTATGATTTATTAATATTTAAATATAAAATATTCTGGATATATTGAATGATGTGTATATGACCTCTTACCAAGTGTTTGTATTCTAAGATAAAGAAACGTATCTACAATCATTTACGGTAATCTTCTTTTACCATTACCTTTATAATAAATTACTCTAATATTTCTCAAAAAAAATGTGCACAAGCAAATTAGATTCTTATATTTTGATTAATAAATGCCTACAGGGCATCTTCAGTGAAGCACCTTCAGTTATAAACAAAAATTTCAAAGCAAATACAAATGTTGCTTCTCAAAAGTTTTGTGTGCCTGTGGTAGTTAGATAATTTCATGTTAACTTGACATAAAGAAGTGAAGGGGTTGAGTCTAGCCATTGATTAAGTCCAGAGTCTGATAGTACATCCTTGTGGGCATGGCCTTCTCATAAGGAGAGATCTGGAAATCAATCTCTCTCTCTCTCCCTCCTTCTCTGCCCACACTGGGACATACAGGAACCCTGGAGATGCATCCACTGCCATTTGATCCATGGAATTGTGTACCCACTGATACTAAACAATGAACAGGAGGACTTGATGCACATGAATTATGGTGTCAGTGAAGAACATTGAAGATACCATGAACTGTCAGACAAAAAAATCTGTTTTGAAAGAATTACTCAATTTAAATTTGTATATATGTTATGAATCATTTGATTACTATTATCCCTCTTCAGTTGGATTCTTTCTCTTTGAAAACATTGTCTCAATCCTGAAAAATATTGTTATCTACTCATCACCAAGACTGTTTCCAGAAGGAGACACCACACTTTTATAAAACCAAATGTTTCACAATAATGGAGAACATGGTGTTGTTGTTGATAGATGCCACCAAGCCAGTTGCAAATGTGACCTCATACACCACAGAATGAAATACTGTGTGGTCCTGCAGTTGTTCATACGGCTGAACCCATTGATCAGTAATGGAAGTTAGGAATGTCATGCAGTCACTTTAAACATGACATATCCCTGAAAGACAAACAAAGTTATCCTATTGAACAGTGTGATTGATCCTGACTATGGATGTGAAATCAGACTGATATTACATAATGGAGGTAAATGTATGCTATGTCTGAAATAAAGGAGGTCCCAAAGAGTATCTCTTAGTAGTGCTTCAGGTCAATGGAAAACTCCCTAGAGTCTTTTGGGAGGGAAGGTTTAGGTCACCTTACCAAGCAAAGACCCATAATCAGTTGAGATGTTAATGGCAGAATATGGAATGATTGGTAGAAGAAGGTAATTCTAAATACTAACTACAACCATGCGTCTTATTGCAGAAACTAAAGCTGCAATTCTTTTCTTTTTTTTTTTTTTTTGGAGGGGGGGTGTGAATCACTGCCCTCTGGTGGTCAAGGCTGAGGCTGTAATTCTTATATGAACTTACTCCTTGTTTGTGTAAGTATGCTTTTGTATCTCAAATATTTTTGTTTCTTGCATTTCTCATTCCGTTATTTGTAAAGAACTTTAAGAGGAAAATGGAACTAGTGCAATTTCAGTTGTACTCTTGTGAATTTTTATGTTAGATGTAATGTAATTGCTTTTATTTAGAGAGTATGCATAATTAAGTAGATGTAAATAAACACCAAATTGAGAGAGGTGGATGGTGATGGTTAAGGATATATGCCTACTTGACGAGACCATGATTCTCAGTAATTTATAGGTATCTTTGTTGGTCATTTGACATAAGGGGTGTTTCTTTGGTGGTGTGACTCTAATTGCTCCTTGTAGCAGTCATGTGCTTATGTTAATTTTATGATTGAAATGTAGGGGTGGAGTCTCGCCTGTTAATCTGGAGATAGTCATTGGGTAGCCAATGAGGCCTCTATGTGGGCATGGCTTTCTCCTGAGACTTCTGGGAAATCTTGCAATATTTCCCTCGTAAAGATGAGAAGCTATCTTCCCCAGTGGTTGGGACTTAGTCTCAGTGACGATGAATTACGGACAAGACAAGATGGCAGTGTCCAAGAAGCTGGAGGAGCCAGCTGAGAGACCACATGGCTTTTCCCTGATGGAGCCAGACCTCTGAAGCTGGGGCAGCCACATGGAGACCTCTGCCAGCGATGAGTTGCTTCTTCCACCATGGGATGCTGTGGATGAACTCTGAGCCCTGGAAGCGAGGAGCCATGTGGCGACCCTTGCAAGTGCCAGGATTTTGCACCCACTGACCTGTGACTTAGTGAATCAGAAGGAGACTTTATAGACCAATTTTGGTCAGATGGGTTAATGTCAGACTTATGACTTTGAACTGGACTGGCTTGGGATGCTTTCTCAGTGTTCTATTCTTTTGTATATAAACCATTCTCTTATATCCTTACTTGTGACTATGAAATTTGTTACTCTAGTCTACCTGGACTAACACACTCCTTGATAATAATCTTCATAGATAACTAAGGACCACATATTGTCCACTTTACTTCTAAAACACACAGTGAGTCTTTTATATTCTAAGTGCAGATAATGATCTTAGTCTACACCATCTTACCTTGACTTCAGACTTTAGGAATTTTATTTTAATCAATTTTCCACTTGCTATTGTTCATCTAGCATCAACTCTCTAGCATATAAGTAGAAATATTCCTTTAAAATCTAAATTCCATAAATTGACTAAATGATCTTAATTATTACTAATCACCTTAACAGTTCCATAATATTGAAAATAGAACTCTTCACTTTTGATCTCCTAAATATGCTTTTTTTTCTTATAATTTTATCTTGACACTTTTTCTTTATTCTTTTTAGGTCAACGAGTCAAATAATATGAGCAGTTCAAGTAGGTCTCCTCTTCTACGTGTATCTCTGAGAACATTCTGCTGATATTTGTGACAATGTTTCTTTTGTATCCATAAGGTTTTCAGTAGTTAATTCCTTGGAAGTATATATCCTCATCCTTCCTGGCTATTCATAATATGAAAGCTCCACTAAAACCATTTTTCTTTGAGTGACCATGCTGGTATTTTAAAATACCAGTGATATAGCTCCCAGCATCACAGCATCACACAGGCGCCACAGGTCAGTAGAATAACAAAGTGGTGGGTGATAGTTATCATCATCATCATCATCATCATCATCATCATCATCATCATCATCATCACCATCATGTGCTCACTGCCATCAAGTGGATGCCCACTCAAAGAGAGCCTAAAAGAAAGAGGAGAACTTTCCTGTTGGTGGTTTTGAACAGCCGACTTGTAGCTTGCAACCCTTTGTGCAACCCCTAAGTCTCCTGCAAGGTAGATAGAGAGTATCCAGAGTAAGTGTTTTCTTGTTTTGTTTTGTTTAACATTGGCATGCAATATGGTGAAGGAAGTCTGCTGGGGGTTTGGGGGCATTGAGATGTTGGATAAGTGTCAGAGAGCTAACTAAAACTACAGTGGTTCACACCCGCCAGCTCTCCTGGGAGAGCGAGATGAGACTATGCTCTTATCCAAAATGTCCAATGTCAGAAAACCAATTTGAGTTGCTTTGAGGAAAACCAACTCCACTGCATTGTATTTGGGATGGAACAAGGGCATGTCCAGGTATTAAATCTATAATGTCCCTTTGCTCATTCTATGCTGAAACTCACTTTATACGGAGGAAGAGGAGCAGGCATAAAGCTGGGAATATGGAGGGCTTCACTCCTTTAGGGATCATCTCCTCTAAGAGCAAGCTCTGGAGGGAAGACAGAAGAAAGGGATGAGAAAGAGGTAGTTGTCGTGCTTGAGGGCTCCTCAGGGTAGGGCACATTAATGCGATAGAAGGTCGTTTTGATAGCTTAACATTATCTACATGAATCCTACTAGAAATATCACTCTGCCTTCTTATTATAGACACAATTTTATTAAAAGTACATTGTACTCCAAAATACTGAATTTCCTTAATAGGTCTTCACTTTGCTATTAAAATGTCAGATTTCATTGAAAGACACATTTGAAGGACATTTTAATTATAAATAACATATTCAAGAGACCATTACAGGGCACTAAAAATATACAGTATAAAATATCTGATAAGCTAGTGATGCATGTCTTCACTATACATAGTAATATTCTATCTACACACCTATTTCAATTTGATAAATTTGCATAAATGAATAATGCTTTGATTATGCCAATGAGAATTCTGACTTCTAAAAACTTTAGGAAATGTCCTTTTATTAAGTCGAGTTGGACAGTGTATTAGTTAACAAAGCTGTCATTCTAAGGAAATTCAATAATACTGAACTTAAACAAGCTTATTTTCCTTTCATCTAAGGACCTCAAAGTTGGCATATTGTCTGGAGAATGGGTAGCTACTCCACAGCCATCCAGATATGCAGGCTGACAGGATGCCTCTCTCTTTCTTTCATGACAGTCTGTGGTCATTGTGTCCATTACTACTACCTCCTGATACAGTTTATTTCCCTCAACAAAAGGATTGGTACATTTGTATACATTTGCTTTGGCCAAAATTCATTCATTTGGATAAAACTAATTAAAATCAAGCTGAAAATTCCAGATGCTGTCTGAAACATCACATAGTGAAGTAAAATTCAAAAGCACAATGTTTTTATTCCCAAATGAAAGAACGAAAACCTGGATTCTAATGACAATTTGTTTCTTCTTCCTACATAAAAAGTGTTCATATCTCAATGTTTAGTTTGCTTTGATAAGCTTCCATAATTATAATTCTATAAATCCTAAAGAGTGGACCGATAGGTGCCATCAAACATATATGCTAAGGTTAGACTACACATGAATTTCTGAATAAAAATCCTTAATAATTAGGGGACTTTGAGAGAGCTTGGCACTGGGTCTCCTGCCCAGATAATAAATAAATCTCACACTGTATAAAGTTATGGAAAGTCTTAAAATAAATAAGAATCACAGAACAATTAGGCTTCATATAAAGATAAAAAAAATTGGGGATTATCTGAATCAATGCCAATATAACAATAATGAAGTTTTCCCATGACCACCAGATGGCAGAGATGCCCCAAACAAAAACAAAACAAACAAACAAACAAAAACCAATAATGAAGTTCAAGAATTCCTTATAAAGTCTATGTAGAGTAAAACATAAAGTGAAACACCTCAGAGAAATACACTAAAAAGAATGTAGTAGTGAGAGTTTTGCAGCAGAATTTCCTCATTGCATCTTGAAATGTTAGTAACGACTAGGAACATTTGCTGAAAAGAAAGCTTAGCTTTATCGAGGTACACTTTCTTTGGGACATTTCAAATACTGCTCAACTACCATGCATGAAAATAGATCCAAATTTAAATTTTTGTTTAGTGTTTACAAGAACAAATATTTGTTTAATACAAAGAACATTATCTGCAAAGCTGGCTCCTGGTTGCTCGCGAGGCGGAGCCCTGGCACAGTGCGCATGCTTGATCTCCATGCTGCCCCCAGAGCAGGACTGTGGTCAAGCTGCAATCTTGGGATTCAGCTCACATGCTTCCCATCTCTGATTAGGTTTACAGAGCACAGGGTAGACAACCATTAGTTGAAACCAGATTTGATGGCGAGGTCATGAAGATTAGTATTATAAAAGCTCCACTGCTAAATAAGGAAGGAAGTCGGTGGTTCTTTAAAAAGACATGTTCATCTGGACAAGGGAGCTTCAAAATTTTATGGAAAAGTGCATTATTTTTTAATCTCATTTTCCCATGGGGTTTGTGCAGTCTGCTCATATCTTTGTGTGTGTGTGTGTGTGTGTGTGTGTTCATGTGCGAGTGGTCCATATTGGATAGCTCAGATCTGGCGTTCAAACTTTTCATAATCATATACATAAACATTATTTTATCATATACCTGTTGCAATGATTAAATGTTATACTGTATAGAAAGGTGCTTGAAAACTAAAGTAGTAGAGAGTTTTAAGATGTATTATTCTAATGTGTACTAAAGAATGAAATAATTTAGGCAGTGTGTACTGTGGTTAAAGGGATAAGCACAGAGTATGTAATTGCAAAGCTGCGAGTTCAAACCCACCAGCTGCTGTTCTGCAGAAAGAGAGGCCCTTTGTACTCACAACACCCCCCCCCTCCACAACCGGAAACCCTAAAGAGCAGATCCGGTCAGTGCTGGACCATCGATTTCTCTTAATCTACTCAGTGGCCGGGGGTTTGCTTGTCAGCTTCTTAACAGTGTGTGTTACTTTTAGATAATATGGTGGAAATAAGGACATTCCAAACTTCAGTTGGAACATAAGTCTATAACTTAAATAATTAGCTACTCTCATTATTGCATTTTTTGGCCATTTGCTGACGGGATGTGTTTGCTCTCTTTAATTTGTGTCCTGAATAATTTTGTGTGCTATCACACAGACCAGATTTAGAAGCCCTTTAAAAAACAGAATTTTTAATGCCCGTTCATCGTTGCTGAATTGGAAACAGCAAACTTATTCATAATCTATTTTGTCTTATTAACAATATGCCCATAATTTTGGCAGCTGTATCACAGTAGAAAATATGTTACTGAGTTTCTATTGTGTTTGTGTAGAACATTGTCTGCCGAAGTCCAATTGCAAGTACACAACTTCCAACTTTGCTCAACATAGAAGCTAAGAGATCATGAAAAATGGCTATAACTTAATCATGTAGCTTCTTTTAATCTCAAGATTTTATATTTCATTATAGCAAGCATTATGTACTAGACTAAAGGAAACAGTCCCTTTATCTGTATTAGTGATGAGACTCCTCTCTTAATTTTTTAAAATTTCTATCTTTGAATTATAGAGTAAGCATCCAACCATCAAGTTAATATAGATTTGAGAAGATGCAGACATGTGTGAATGGCAGAGCATTTTCTTTTCCAGCAGGGTACAAGGTTTCAGTAATTTCCTTAATATGAGTGCGCTGAGGAGTTTCAAGTACAGATCTGACACTCTCATGAGTGATCTGTCATCTTAGAGTGTGGATGAAAGCAGCAAAGCATTGCCCAAAATTGTCTGGATAGATATTCATATGTGATTTCCAAATCAAAGATGCCTCCTCTTTAACAATGAGATGGGAGTGTGGGCATCAACCTTCTTCCTCATCTCCATTCTTGGGAAAGATGAAACCGCAATAATCTCTCACCTTCAGTCTGACTGTAACACTTGTAAAATCCCTTGTTGCAAATTGCCCATCAGACCTATAGCACATCACATTTATGCACTTCTCTCAGACAGCAAGTGCTTATTTCAAAATTAAAGATCTTGCATCCCATTAATATGAATGCTCTGTGTCACAAACAACATCTTGGCACTAATTAGAGGTTGAAGCTCCCAAGCAAATTTAAATTCTCCACATCTGTGGCTGTGCTACATTATTTTTTAATGAGCGGGTGTTACTAAAGTCAACAACTAGAAGATGGCACTCACTTCAGGCATCTTACTATTTAGCTAATAAACAACATGTATTGTTATCACACATGTCCTTTGTTGTTGTTCTTGGTTAGAATTTGCATATTGTAAGTCTCATCCATGTGTATACTGCCTGACTTTTTTTCCTCGGAAGAAATCATAGTCATCTGTATTTAGCTGAGCATTCAGTCAATGTGTAAAAATGTATTTACAGTTGGGTAAGGAAATGGCAAGAGACTGACTCCAAGCAAAGTTTCAGCAAAGCAATTCCTTCTACATTTGGGAATACCCTGGCAACAAGCCCCTGGAGAGATCTTTTATTTCCCACTGACCAGTCTCCCAGAATCATCTGACTTCACCGTGTAGCTGTAGTCTTTGTTCTGAACTGTCAAGTCACAAAATAGGCCCTGTGTGGATCAAATGTGCATAGGAAGATGTCTGAGGATGCTATCAAGGGGTGCATGAATGCTTTATACCATTATTATTATTATTAATTATTATTATTTACCTCTGACCTAAATTAATGATGCAGAAACATAAGGGAAATTCTACTTCACTCTTTGAATTTGACTAAACTTATCTGTCAAATGAACACTGCAAGAATGACTGCTGTACGTCTTTACCTGGAATTGTCTGATTGTTGTTTAGTGCTGTTGAATTGTTTCAGACACCCAATGACCTATAGGTCAGAGGAGAAATGAGTCATAGGATCTCTTAGGCTGCCATCTTTATCGGGGTCACATTGACAGAGCTTTTTCTTTCTTTCTTTTTTTTTTTCTTTTTAGATTTAAGGAAAAGCTTTATATACAAGAGGGACAGGACATTGAGCCCAGTCCAGTTCAAAGTCATAAGTCCGATGTTAACCCATATGCCCAAAATTAGCCTATAAAGTCTCCTTTCGACTCACGAAGTCACAGATCAGTGGGTGCAGAATCCTGGTGCTGGCAGGGGTCTCCACATGGTTCCTTGCTTCCAGGGCTCAGGATCCACCGACAGCAGAAGCAACTCCTCATTAGCAGAGGTCTCCATGTGGCCGCCCCAGCTTCAGAGGTTTGGCCCCATCAGGGCAAAGCCATGTGGTCTCTCTGCCGGCTCCTCCAGCATATCAGATGCTGCCATCTTGTCTTGTGTGTGATTCATCAGTCTCTGAAACTAAGTCCCAACAACTGGGGAAGATAGCTTCTCATCTTCACGAGGGAAATATCGTGAGATTTCCCAGAAGTCTCAGGGGAAAGCCATGCCCACATAGAGGCCTCATTGGTTATTCAATGGCTACCCCCAGATTAACAGGCTAGACACCACACCTACATCTCAATCATGAAATTAACATAAGCACATGACTGCCACAGACTACCATAGCTTTTTCTTAGGGAGTGGAGCTCTTGGTGGCTTCTAACTGCTGACTGTTAGATAAGCAGCACCATATTTACCTGCTAGGCCATCAAAGGTCTTCTTAATATACAATTCTGGATAAGAGTTTCGGAGTGAATTGTATATTACTTCCCTAAAATTCTCAATGACAATTGTGATCACCAAGGAGCAATTGGTTCTGTTGGACATAGAGTGGCTATGAGTCAGAACCAATAGAGCAGTACCTAACCAACAGCATTGTTGATACCACATGCAAGTAAAATTTTGCTGAAGATAAATGGTTGTAGCATTGCAGCAATAGGGAGCATCCAGAAATTCAGTAGAATTAAAAATAGCACATGGCATTCGGGAGACCATTGCTGATGTCAAATAAATCTTGGCTGAATGCAGATAATAACCAAAAAGTATTTTATTGTGTTATGTTGACTAAGAAAAAGCATTTGACTATGTGGATTATAACAAGATATGGAAGAAAGGAGGATAACGAAAATGCCAGAAATCTTTCAATTGTGCTCACTGGTCAACTGTGCATACACCAAGTGAATACAGTAAGGTTGAAATCAGGAAAGTCCACACCGGGGTGATGACCTTGTCCCATAATTACTCAAATTGTCCTCTGAGCAAATAACCCAGAACCCCTGATGAGATGGAGGAGAGAGTGGTGTCAGGTTTGGACGGAGACTCATCAACCACTGAAATATGCAGATGATGTAGCCTTGCAAGCTGAAATAAGCAGTGTTTGAAGGAGTTGCTGATGAAGATTGAAGACTGTAGCTTTCAGTATGGATGGCAACGCAATGTAAAGGAAACAAAAACTTCTCAGCTGGACCAATAGTCAACATCAAAGTAAATCGAGCAAATGTTGGTTCTGTCAAAAAATTTCACCCTGCTTGGATCCATAGTCAATGCTCATGGAAGCAGCAAAGGTCAAGGAATTAAATGACATATTGCATCGGGAAAATCTGCTGCATAAGATCTCTTTAACATGTAAAAGGACTAAGATGTGCCAGCCCTCAGATGTGGTGTGTTCTTATTTTTCTTTTTAACAGATTTATTAGCATATAACTCATATCATATAATACAATACTTCACTTATATTAGAGTTGTACAATCACTGGAATCAATTTCAGATGATTCTTATTTCTTGTACTCAGTGTTAGTAGTATTCCACTTTTCCCCAACTTCCTACACTACACACTCAAGATCCCAAATGCAGCTATTCTCTGTATAGAAATATGTGGCAGTCATGTGCTTATGTTAATTTTATGATTGAAATGTAGGGCTGGGGGCTAGCCTGTTAATCTGGAGATAGTCATTGAGCAGCTAATGAGGCCTCTATGTGGGCATGGCTTTCTCCTGAGACTTCTGGGAAATCTTGTGATATTTCCCTCGTGAAGATGAGAAGCTATCTTCCCCAGTGGTTTGGAGTTAGTCTCAGAGACGATGAATCATGGACAAGACAAGAAGGCAGTATCCGAGAAAGCTAGAAGAGACAGCAGAGAGATCACATGGCTTTTCCCTGATGGAGCCAGACCTCTGAAGCTGGGGCGGCCACATGGAGACCTCTGCCAGCGATGAATTGTTTCTGCTGTTGATGGACCCTGAACCCTGGAAGCAAGGAACCATGTGGAGACCCCTGCCAGCACCAGGGTTCTGCACCAACTGACCTGTGACTTCATGAGTTGGAAGGAGACTTTATAGACTGATTTTGGGCAAATGGGTTAATATTGGACTTATGACTTTGAACTGGACTGGGCTCAAAGTCCTGTTCCTCTTGTATATAAACCTTTTCCTTTTATCTATATGCGTGTCTATGAAATTTGTTCCTCTTGTCTACCCGGACTAACACAATATATCTATGCGGGATTTCACATGTGGAAAAGCGTACTGAAAATGCATAAATAAGCAAATGGTAATAACATAGTAAAAGAAAAACTTCAATGAAAAAGAAAGCCCCAAACATCAAAATTCAGAACAAATTTGAAATGGATCATAAGTGACATCGGATCATAAGGGATCAAAGGGACATCTAACCTAACTGCATCTGTGATAATCAACTTTGCAATGTACTTAGCTTGGTAACAAGGCTGTTCACATCCCAGATCTATGGTCAAAAGGACTCCACCAGAGGCCTGATCTGCATATGTGGCCTGTCATATCCCTGATCTATGGTCAGAGAGGATGAATTCAAGTGTGAATCCACATGTATTTCTGGTTTTTGAACCCAAGCAACTTTAAATGGGTCAAAGGGAGCTTAAGTGATAAAGTATTACATTTTAGCCTAACATGAACCACAATCAACCTTACAGTGCTCTCTCTCTGATAATCAGGCTACCCACATCCCTTGAGTATGGTCAGAGGGGATTCACCAGAGGCTTAGGCCCTGAAAATGAATTTTGAGTTTATACTGTCACCCACGGTCCTCTGCAAACCAGATGTTTACTATTTAAGCTCTGATATCATTCCCACCTTTGAATTGTATTTGCATTATTTACAATCCTTGGATCATATAGGATCATGTGTTTCTTCTGTGTGGACTCAGTTTTCACCTCCCCCAGGTCACTTCCAATTTTAACACAAGCCATTAAGATTGTGAACACAAGGAAAATATGACAATAACAATTGAAGAAAAAGTTCATCAGGTAAAATTCAACATCCATTCCTCACTTAAAATAAATCTCAATAATAAAATATGAAAGGAAATTGTGCAACATATGACGGGGCATATTTATGAAACTAGCAGCTGAGCTCCGGTGGCATAGTGGTTGTGCTCGGGACTGCAGTCCACTGGGTAAGAGGTTCAAATCCAGCAGCAGCTCTCCAAGAGCAAAGCTGGGCCTCCTACTTCCACCACCAGAGGGCAGTTCTCCACCCCGCCCCCGAAAAAAATAAACTAGCATTCAGCATCTCACTTAATAAAAAAATTTGAAAATATCTCCCCCCCTTTGAAGGGGGATCACACAAGTTTATATTTGCAGATGATATAATCAAATATATAGATAATCACAAAGATTCAAATAAAAAATTGTTGGAATTACTTGAAAAATTTGGCAGCAAAGCAATATAAGATCAATCTGAAGTAGAGTTTGTGTTTCCATTGTCATTTGTAGATTTCTGCAAAATAAGGTGTTTAGAATTTAAGCTATATTACCATTACCTCCTCAGATTTGGATTTTATTAATCATAATCCTTAAATCATTGTCACCCATTCAAGTGATAATCATGTCTCTAAAGTGAAATGAAGGGCATATATATATATATATATATATATATATATATATAAACACAGTGCTAAGAACAATCTAAAACAATTTTTATGGCATGGCCTTATTCCATACTTTCCCTCATGAAGACACCACTGAAGTTATTGTGTGCTATAGCAAAGGGTGGTAAATAAAGCAGATGATACCTGGCCATCAGAAATAGAATCTGAAGTCTTAAAGGCTTATCTTAAAACATGCAGCCTGGGCTGAGCCCAGGTGGCGTAGTGGTTGTGTGCGGGACAGCGGCCCACTAGGTTGGAGGTTCAATTCCAGCAGTGGGGCTGGTCCTCCTACTCTCACCACCAGAGAGCAGTGATGCCCCCAAAAAACAAAACAAACAAACAAATAAAAAAACATGCAGCCTTCCAAGTCAGGTGTCAGCTAAGTACACCCTGAAAAAGCACAGGAGCCAGTATTAATAATTTCTAAAGTGTGAAATGTTCTAGAAGAAAATCTGATTCCTATAAGGAAACCCTAATAGCCACTATTTTATCAGTAGAGAAATCTGTCTTTTAGCTACTTTTATGTTTTAAAATAAAATTGCTTTTCATAGTCCAGTGGGGTGTAATGAGGAATGAAACAATGAAAGATTCATGTCATGCCATGAATCTGAATGATGCTCTTTCAATCTATTTTTACCTATCATCCAAAAGTCTCACTTCTCACAGTACTGTTTTTAGATACCTTGTAAAATTTGGCAGATAAGCAGTATATTCTAATATACAAGTAAAGGGTCTTCCTATATAAAAAATATTATAGCATTCATGAGATTAGGAAAGCAACAAAAATAACTTGACTACTGAACATTATATGAGTGATTTGAGTCCAATACATATGTACTATTGAGTTATAATTTAATCAGCATCATAGGAAGTCTGTAAAAACTCAAACTTGTGGGGACTGAAACCCAGTGGCATAGTGGTTGTGCATGGGACTGGGGCCCACTGGGATGGAGGATCAAATCCAGCAGCAGCTCTCCAGGAGCAAGGCTGGGCCTCCTACTCCAACCACCAGAGGGCAGTGATGCCACACACAAAAACCCCCAAACGTCAAACTTGTGTTTATGTTTTATGGTATCACTAGGATTCCATAATAGATATATATATAATTCTCAAATCAGAGTAACCTGTTACTTAGTACATGTTCATTGCATGTACAAAGACATTATTATAATAAAAGGTGTTTTCAAAGTCAAGCTGGAACAATGCATAATTCATATTTTAATGAATTGAAGATACACTTTAGTAGACTGATTATTAAATCAGATTATATACTGTAACCTTGGTTTTATGGATAAGAAACTAGGATTAAGATTATTCTTATATTATATGAACTCACTGGGATCACATAAAAGGAGCTAGAACTAAGAGTGAGTTTCCTTCACATTTCTTCTAGTGGAATTCCAGAATAGCAAGGATCAGGAGAGGAGAGTTTCGTAATTCACTGCTAATGGTGGAAGGCATTTGGAAATACTAGTATATACATTTGTGAACCTAAATGTTTGAGGATGGTCTGAGTGAATCTTAGAGGGAAAATGTGCTGATCCAATTTGTGGCAAAGATAATTTTTAAAATATATAGTTGCTAATAAAACTGACAAAATTGATTCAAATGGCTAATATTTGGCAGCCATGTCAAATTGGTAGGCTGTTATTGGTTTGTTTTTTAATTTATTAGTTTATTTAGTAAATAATCACTAGCATGATTAAATGGTAATATTAATGAGAATTATAAACTGTGAGTTTTGCACTTATTCTTGAAATTTTAATTGAAACAGAGAAAATTACATTAGAAAATATGCAATATATAAAACTGCATTATATTGTAATTTCTCTTTACTGGATTGGTGATTTGAAATAGTGTTCCACATTAAAAAAATACAATTTAAAGTTGGTGTAAATGTAGGAGAAATATGCTTTGAATTCCCCATGAAGGTGTAATTAACCCACAAAATATAACTCAAAATATTTCTTTTGTCATGAGTCTATTTTGGAGTATTTAAAATAATACATTTGAGGTACTAAAATTGGTGACATTGAAACTGAGTTAGACAATAATACAGCCGATTAAAAAAGTATATTTTAAAAAATATAAAAGAATAAAATATTTCCATACATCAAAGATCTCTGGTGGTGTTACGCATGAGATTCTGGGCTGCTAGCAACAAGGTCATCCGCTTAAACCTGCCCACTACTCCACAGAAGGAGGGGAGGCTGCCTGCTCTGATACATACCGACAGTCTCAAGAACGCTCTAGAAATTTGAATAGACCTGAAAATCACTGCATGCCTATATAAATATAGTATTTGACACACTAGTACTTTATACGTGTACAACCATCCATTTTATTCATTTGTAACAATGGATTGATTTTTAGCAAAATGATTTAGCGTCATGGAGTACAATAGAAATACTTGAAAAGCCCAGGTTACTAAATGGTGTTAGTCTAACAATAAGAATATATGACCAGTCTTATTAATCTATACTCTTAGTATATAATAGTTTAACATTTCTATTGTCAGACCAGAGCTTGCCAATCACGTTCATAATACCTCTAATATTTGATACACAATTGAGCTCCTGAGATCTTTTGCTAAAAGCAGTTCATATCCTTTTCACCATGACTTTTACTGACCCTTCTGCTTGCAGAACTGCCCTTACTAGTTGGTTATTAAGTCACTCAATAAACTATTAATTTACTTTTTAATTACTTACCAGTTTAATGCTTTCCAGAAAGTATAAGACATTATAGCTTGAAGACATTATACTCATTGAAGACATTGACTCTTAAAAGTTCTTTTAGTGTCTCATCCTGTAAGTCAGTGGTTCTCAACCTTCCGACTGCTGCAACCCTTTCATACAGTTCCTCATGTTGTGGTGACACCACCAACCATAAACTTATTTTCACTACTACTTCATAACTGTAAATTTGCTACCGTTATGCACTGGGCAACCCCTGTGAGAGGTGATTCCATAAATGAGTCAAATTTGGGAACCCAGGGTTTACTACCAGGATTAGGTTAGTAAATGGGAATGTTAACTAATCTAAGGATGATACCCCAAAGCCACCACTGCAGCCTTGATTGTGAGTCCTAATCCTACTACAGGACAGGATGGAACTGTTCTATAAGGCTTCTCTACTGAAGCCGATGGTTACATTTTTCTCCCATGGAATGACTGGTAGAGAAGCATTGATTATCTGCTAGAACTGAGGGCTTAACCACTGAGCTACTATGACTCTTTATTTTTTTGACATTTCAAAGCTACCTTTCCATTCTTGACAAATATATTTAGTGAATTCTAGACAAAGGAGTTATTTTATAAAATGCAGTATTATAACCTCTTAGGTAGAAATGTTTTTTGTGTTGGGACACAAGAGTAGCATTTTCTTCTTCTTCATACTGTATTTTCATCACAAGATTAAAAATGCACCATCATTAAAGAAAAAAAGTCCTCAGCTGTTTCTCTGCCTTGCCCCAAATTGTATGCCTCATGTTTTGTACAAATTTTACCCACTATATTTTAATGTAGCATTTTGTATCATAAAAAAATATAACACCAGTTATAAAGCTCAAAAATATTATGCTGAGTGGAAGGAGACTACCTATGGTACACATTGTGTGATTTATTATATAGGAAAGGATCAGGAAAGGAACTTTTATAGAGGTAGAAAGAAGTAATATCTGCCTATGACTAGAATGGCAATAGGAATTGACTAAATATGCATAAAATAATTATACTTTTTGTAGATAATTAAAAAATATATAGATTAAAGTAGTCTGTGTATACTAAAAATCATTTAACAGTTCATGTAAAATTTTTATAATTTATGATGTGCAAATTATGCCTCATTAAATTTATTGAAATATCTATATATAAGACAATATAGCAATTAAAGATATTTTGGAAACAAGAAAAAGTTGGTTATAAAGTCCAAATCTGTCCCTTTCTCTACATGACTATTATTTATCTTTTGAATTGCCTGTTCAGTTATGAAAGAAAGAGACACTCATCAGGGCAGTGCCAATATATTATAAATTTTTTTACTAATTTAATAATGTTAACATTAGAGACATTTGAATAAATATAAGATGACCCTATGATGCTGCCGTAAGCCAGAAGTCATTGGACACTCTGGCTTCTTCTTAATAAGAGAAATACGCTGATCTTCAAGGAAATCCTAACGCCAGTAGATAAATGCTAATGGGATAGCAAATCATAAAGAGAGAGAACCTCTGAAGAGCCTCACTGAAACTCGGATTCTACAGGACGGGGAACAAGATGTGAAAGGTTTCCAGGCAAATGGACAGCACGGTGGAGCTTCTCACACGGGGTTGGAAAAACACTAGAAACACACAAAGAGACCTGACAGTTCAGGCACTCCTGTCCTCCAGACTTCCTGTAACATTCAGCAGACAGGATGCTAATTTTACACACCAGCTATCTGTGTTGATTATGACTCATAGAAAAATCATATGTGAGAGTAAAACTGTGCTCTGCAGTCTGAAGAAAGGGCAAAGTTTTCAGAAGATTGCCAGGACTTTCTTCAGCGGTACGTCTAGATGAACTCAGGCTGTCAAGATTTCCGTTAGCAGCTGGTTGCTACACTGTCAGGATCCAAGTCAGCAGTGTCTCGAGAGCTTTGTACAGCTTCCCTCTCTGCCTTCCTACTCTGACCTTTGCCCTGTTAACTAGCTAATCTGCTGTCTCTTTCTATAACATAGTTTGCATTTTGTACAATTTTATGTAAAGGGTAATATGTACATTCTTTGATGTAGCTTCTTTTACTCAGCAAAATTATTCTGAGATCCATCCATGTTACTGCACAATTACTGCAGAAATCATAGTTTTTAATAGTTCTGCCTTTTCTATTGCAAAGATACAAAGGGAATTTAGTGGAGAGATGTTACTTTTTGAAACAATGTTGAAATAATTACACATGCAAATTATGAATGCATAAAAGGAAACATAAAGAAGTAAAATCAGAACTTAAATTCAGATCTCTTAGGACTGATAAAAATTAACCTAAAATAAATTATGGACCTCTATGTAAAAATACAACACTAAAACTTTTCAAAGACAGCATGGGGACAACTATTTGCAATGTTAAATGTTTATCAATTTTTATTGATCTAAAACCCCCCAAAAATTGCAGTGTATACCAATACATATGAGTAATGTTATAAATAGGTTATAAATAGGTTATAAATAAGTTATAAATAGGGACATTCAAGCATCAGTAAATCAGTAATAATTTGACATAAATGTGCTCTGCCTTAATTTCCACCACTGCCTTAGTTAATTTCCATTCAACACTGGATACAATTATTTCTGTATAGTTCATATTTGAAACATGAACAGCCCTTCCTAGGGCTAGGGAAGTCAAACAAAAGGCATTAGGACATGTGGTCTAACATGTCAGGCAGCGTTGGTTGATGGTTATTTATCTTGTGTAAGGTTTGAAACTTCTCTGATTAGAGTTCTGGGGAATCTGCGATATCTTACCCACAGAATCTTGTTCCCCTTTAGAATGGAGCTTCTGAGATATTTGCCATACTTTCTGATACTCTGCTCGTGCACTTTGGTTAAAGACCTCCCCAGAGCTAGAGAAGTTTCTCCAGGATATATTCAAAGTGATAGCAGCATACGTAGGAACTGTTTAAACTAAGTGAACTACCGTTCAAACATTCTACTTTTCAAAATTAATTTATCATTGAAGTGACTTCTATTGTGACTATTCCTTAAATTATCGGCCAGACATGCTATATTGCATAAATAAGTAAATAAAATAAGTAAGTAGAAGACACAGTGCTTTAAGGTTTCTCGAGTGGGTAATACCTCTGTGCCAGGCTTTTCAAAAGAAAGATTTTACGCTGAACCCCATCTGTAATCCTCGTGAATTTTTAGGAAGGATGGGAGACGTTTCAGGTTTTACAGTTCAAAAGCGGACACTGTTTCAGGAAGGGGGGCCAAGCTGAGGGCTGAGCCACGCTGGGACTCACGCTGGTTAGGTGACTCCTGATGGAACAGCACACCCACACATGGGGCACTGAGGCCAGAGAGGCTGCTGCAGGCACAATCAGGGCACAAGAGAGTTAAAGAGCAAGGGTTTTGGTTAGACCCTAATGGTGCACGCCCAAGTGGTAGGTGTAGTGTCTTCACCTCTGACCTGTGGCTCACCTTGAGCAGGGTCAAAGAGAACAGCCTGAGCACTCTGTTCCAGAGTATTTTGAACCTCTGATGGGGGAGGCATGATTAATGGCATTGGATGTCCCTATTGGCTGGTTTCGGCCCACATGGGAGAGGTCATGAACCTGGGCCTTGTTTGGACTGCCCAGGTGTATCTCTCACTTGGCTGTGGGGGCACCTGAATTGGAGCATGCTCAGTTAGGGTCCTAGTGGGTATTTCATAATTGCCTGCTCTCCTTCTAAACCTCCTCTAGGGGGCTTGTGCAGGCATGGGAGGGACAACCCCTGTCCCTATTCTGGCTACCTACCAGTACTTTTCTTGCTTGGTAGGGTTACCCAGATTTTTATTCAGTTCCATTTTCAACCATTAGTTATCTTGGTATTTTCAGACTATGGCTTCTGCAATTATCAAGCACCAACAAATAGCCCAGAGGACCTCTCAATTCTAGACACATTCTTCCCTATATCCATATTAATTATAAAGTTGTGATACCATTATTATAATTATTTGAATATAACAATGGATAATACTAAATGCATCATAGATGGCCCGACAATTTAACAAACTTGTCTTAAAAGAGGAATATCCAGAAAGCTTCTTATGAGAAGATTAGTGAGACTCCATCTTACATATTTTGAATAAGTTCTAAGAAGGGACAGTCCCTGTATAAGGACATCATGCTTGGTAAAGTAGCGAGTAAGCAACGAAGATCATCCGTAAGGTGGATTTACCCACTGGCTGCTATAGTAGGCGGCAGCATAACAAGTGTAAGGATCTCATATAACTGACCAAAAGTTTATTCTATTGTCTATGGGGTTCCAATAAGTTGAAACTGAGTCATAACAAAATTTCCCATATGTTGTAACAACTTGATAGCCTCATCATGTTTATATTTGAATGATACCACAGATAGAGCAATTACTTTCTTTATCTCCAGTTGCATTGACATTTTGAAACGGAATTACATAAGATAATTATGTAATTAATTATCTTGTGTGATTAATTACATAATTACACAAGATAATTAATTACATAAATAAGATCATAGATTACGTTCAATGCAATCAATCTGTGTCCACATGTAGAAACATTTGGCGTTTTTGACTCAGCTCCTGTAATTCTGCCAAGCCAAAAGATTCAGAAGCTGTGAGTCAGAATATCATTAACATGCCATAGAATTATTCAATTCTTTATCACTGATCTTACTGGTAGGTGCATCAATTTGAATAATAATATTAACTGGTCTTCCTGTCACAGTCGGCGTTACTCTTAGAGATAGATTTTTAAATGTGCTTCTTGATGAATGTGATGCCATTCGTTTGTAACTTTCCATTCTCAGCATAATAAGCCAAACTAAAAGTGGACCATACTGCTCATTTCAGTTCAATAATGCCTATGATATCAATCTTAATAGGTTTCATCTCATTTTAGATGACCTCCCATTTTTTCTCAGATTTATACTTTGTATATTTCACGATACAATTATTTATGGATGTTTCCAGCTGTTTCTTCTCTTTTTGAGTCATATTCCACAGAAAATGAAAGTTCACCCATGCCATTGTGTTCAGCTCTACTTTGAAATGGCAGATCTTTCTTGGGACTATTTTGAGAGCCCTAGTGGCCTACTGGTTACTTATTGAACTTCAATGCCTCAATTGAGATATAATGAAAAGTGCAAAGAACTAGGGTTAGAAAATCAAACAGAAGGAACAAATTCAGCTTATCTTAAAATGAAAAAATCCAGGGGGAAATTCAAGCCTCGGATTGCTATCTTGAAAGATTCTATGGGAAAAATATTGAATGATGCAAAAGACATCAAGAGAAAATGGAAAGGATTTACAGAGTAACAGTATAACAAGGAACTAGTCCACATGCAACCATTTCAGGAGATGGTCCATGAACAAGAGCTAATGGTGCTGAAGGAAGAAGCCCAAGCTGCACTGAATGCATTAGCCAAAAAAAAAAAAAAAAAGAATTGAATACCCAATTGAAATGTTTCAGCATGCTGACGGATCACTGAAAGCACTCACTGAACTATTTCAGGAAATTTGGATGATGGCTATTTGACCAACTGACCAGAAGAGACCCATTTCAAAAGAATAGTCGAAACTTTAGAATAACATCACATATCTCATGCCAGTACAATTTTGCTGAAGATCACCCTACAATGCTTGGTGTACTACGTTGAGAGGGAACTGCCAGAAGTTCAGGATGGATTCAGAAGAGGACCCAAAACAAACACATCATTGCTGACATCACATGGATCTTGGCTCAAAGAAGAGAATACTCAAACAAAAGAGGTTTTCTTGAGTATGCAAAGGCAGATGACTCCGTGTACCATAATAGCCTTTGGAAAAAATGGGAATCCCAGATCATTTCATTGTACTCATAAGGATATTGTACATGAATCAAGAGGAAATTTTAGGAATAGAAGAAGGGAATAATACTTGTTCTAAAATCAGGAAAGGTGTGTATCTCACCATATATGTTCAGTCTGTGTGCGGAGCAAATAATCAGATAAACTAGATTACATGAGGAATGTGGCATCCAAACTGGAGAAAGCCTCCTTAAAGAAGTCTGTGAAAGACACCCCCTTGCTTGCTGAAAGTGAGGAAGACTCCAAAGATTTGCTGAAGATTAGAGATTGCAGCCTTCAACCTGGGTTGTGACAACTTGATGAAGACAGTCTTGACAACTAGGCTAAGAAGTTAGTTCATGATCCATGGAGATAGGTTGAAATTGTCAAGCATGTTTCTTGAATCTCTAACCAACACTTGGCGAAGCAACAATCAAGAGATCAAAGACACTTTGCATAATTTAAATCAGCTTCACAAAAGCGCTTTAGAATATTGTAAATCCAGGATGTTACTTTGAGGACTAAGGGGTGCCTAGCTCAAGCTGTTTTCCCTTGCTTCATAGACTTGCGAAAGTTGAACATTGAGTAAGGAAGTCTGAAGATGAACTGATGCATTGGAATTATGATGCTGATGAAGAATATGGAAAGTACAGTGGACTGATAAAAGAAGAAGCAAATCTGTGAGGCAAGGATGCGAAGACTTTATCTTATATACTTTGGACACATTGTCAGGACAGGTCAGTCCCTAGAGAAGTGTTAGGCATGAAATAGGCGGCAGAGCGGTAATGAGAAAGGACTGACAGTGGCTGCAGCAAGGACTCAGGCATAGCAACAACCGTGTGCAGTGGTATGTTCTGCTCTTAATAGGGTTTCTGTGGACCAGAATGGACTGCATGGCATAACAACAACAACAACAACAACAACCAGTGTCTAGTTTGTCTGGAAATCTGTTCACCAGGGTCCCCCTTCTGGCACTTGAAACTGCAATGACTAGAGCACAGATTCCAGCATCTCAGACACCTAGTATTGAAACAGACAATCTCTGATCACCACATTTAAGCTGAAATGTCCCAAGAACACTTTTTCTTGAGGGCATTTCTCCTGCCTCCTTTGACAGTCTTCTCTTGGCCTTAAGTAATCTGTTTTAACATTGCAGTGGAAGGCAGGTTTGTAAGTGCCCTTGGCTTAGAACAAGTTTTATTTAAACTACCCTTTTCCCCTTATCAAGAAATGCTGTAAGTATTTCTCTCAGGGCCAGGGGTGCTCATTTCGCACCCCAGCTAGGGGGCAAGCTAGACATGAAATCCAAGAATGAGGCCATAAAACAAGGTTCCTGAAACTTTTACTCAATAGGTTTTTGGCTTACTTCTGCCAATACCACTTAGTAATAGGTGTATTTTAGGTTGTTCTTTCTTCTGCTTTCTGTATTCTGCCCTCTCTGAGTAATATCAAAGAGACTTGGGAAGAAGGGATGGAAGTCTGGAGAGAAATTCCCTTTGAACATACCACTGCAGCCTTGGCTAGCCTGATATAAAGACTCCAATAATTCTAATTATGCATTGTAGTGGTCTTCTTTTATTCAAATCTGCAGGTGACTTAACATCCATAACTACTCTATAAATCCTCGATTCATCTATATCTTCCATGGTCAAAATTCAGATACCATGGTTCAGTAATAATTCAAAATTACCCAAATGCATAAGAGTAGATCTGTGCTTTGCAAGACTGTTAGTGACAGATTTTTACACAGAAGAACAGCAAAGTCATTTTAGTTCAAAGTTCCCACAGGGGGCTTTTGACCTCCCAACTCTTGGTTAACAGCAACACTGATCATTTGCACCCCTGGGGACTCTGACCTATGATTCAGACCATCCACAAGAAGCCTGGGGGTGACAGTTGACCCATAAATGCCTGGGAAAAAGTTCTGGTGAGCTAGTTCTATTTTTTAATCAATAAATAATTTTATTGAGGGCTCTTACAGCTCCTCTAGCAGTCCATACATCAATTGTATCAAACACATTTGGACATATGTTGCCATCCTTTTCAAAACAGTTTCCTCCTGCTTGATTCCTTCTTGTCAGTTCCCCTTTAAACCTCTCTCCCCCACCCTCCCATCCTCATGGAACCATGATACATTATAAATTATTATTATTTTTTTGTATTTTACACTGCCTGCTATTTCCCTTCACCCACATTTTTGTTATTAATCCTCACCTCTGGGCAGGGGTTTGTTAATATGCTGCTCATTGTAATTGGTTCCCCATTTCTCCCCTTCCTTTCCCCACCTTCCCCTACCCTCATGATATCACTACTCCTGCCACTGTTCCTCATTGGAACCCACATGAAGCCCAGCAGTCCCCTGACACAGAGAGCTTGCACTAAGCCAAGTTCAACGCAACAGTAAAAGGATTTCTGTATCCAGTGCGGCCACGTGTGCCATCCATCCACTTGTTTCTCAATTCTGAAGTCCATTTTACCTCACAGCTCCTGAAGATGCCTTCTAACACATGAAAAGACATGACCTTTTTAAGGCACAGCTTTTAATGTTCTTATGTTCTCCAATTCTACTTTGAATGAAACCACAGCACTTCTTTGGACATGCACAATCTGCAAATTTCCCAAGCCCATTCACTGGCCAGCTCACTCCTTTTCACTGCCAAGATGACCAGGGAATCCATTAAGCACAGTTTTCCTAAGCTTTTTTCCCTTTCTTCTATGCTTTGGCCATTCTGCCTTTTGATCATTGCCTTGCTGACCCTGACCATGATTCCATAGCCAAGAAGAGGTCAAGCTACTGATGGCCACATTTGTAACCTTGTTACTCGCCTTCATGTCCTCAATGATCAGTTAAATCACTTATCATGATCTCAAACTCTATGTTCTTAAGATGTCTCTCTCTCACAAACTAAACAAACTATCCAATAGCATGAAAAAGTAGAAGCCAAACCAGCATTATTTTTTATCATCATTGCTACTGACTGAAATAGTTGTCACTCCTTATAATGTACCCGGTAAAGAGATATGAAATAAATAAGTGAATGGTTGAATGAACCTAGATTCTCTGCCTCTGTTAGGAAAATCCTCACATTTATTGATATGGCATGTCTGATCTTCTTTTCATCAAATATTTTCATGAAAAATCTCACCAGGTCTCTAGACAAGTCATAGGTACAAAAGAAGACATTCACATGTCTCTCCTCAAGTTTTATTCCACTTTGTCCCAAGTGAGAAGAGAATCCTAGCAATTCTTTGTTCACCTTTATGTTTGTTTCTCAGTCAGTTCTGTATTACTTGGCCATATATATTTTTGAGACTCCGAATTGGTTTATTAACAATGCCCCCTGCTGTCCTCTGTTTCTAGAACAGCTCTCAGTAGCAAAAGAATGCAAAAGAACCCAACCCAAGCCACCAAGTCCCTGAGATTGGCATCTTAGTGTGGCTCCCTCCCTGCAGGGGGGTGGGGGGCGAAGGGGCAGAGCAAGGAGCTTGGTCGGATCCCATCAGACCAGCCTTTGGGACAGGAGAAGCCTGAATATTACACAGCGCCAGCCTCTCTGAAGCCACGACTGGTGGGGTCCCTTTTACTGGGGCACAGAGATGGTGGGCCCCCTGCTATCCTGAGGCATCCCTGGAACACTCATCCCGGGGAGGAGGACAGTAACCAGTTCCAGACACACGTGTTTGCCACCCTCTTTAAGACTGTGCCCACCAGGCCAGGAGATCCAGGCCAAGGCACAGGGGCTGGCAAGGAGGGAAAGGGGAGGGAGTTTTATTGTTCTTAAATTTCATGCTGTACAGTTTTGTTTCTTCTTGTTTGGCTCTTTGAAAAATTTTTAAAATATTTCTCATGTAATTCAAAAATTAATTGGAGAGAACACAAAAGTCTGTTATCTGTTTTACTGCACCATCTGTTGACAAAATCTCAAAATTTAATTCTAAGCTTAAAAAAATTACAAAATGAAAGACACATAATTGCATCTCTCTTTGTGTGTGCTCAAAGAAGAGAAACTAATTCTGAGTGACTATAACTGAAAATGTTAGGGTTTCTCTTTCTCTAATACTGAAATTATTTTTCATTTGAATATCTGTATTTAAGCTAGTATATACATTTATTTAAAATGAATTAGAAACTAAACATTACAATATTGCTGAATAATATTCAAGTGCTTTAAATGTTTAAAATATGCCTATTTTGCTACTTCAAGCTGTTCTGAAGAAAACTGAGAGTTATAAGCCCAGTATTTCACAAGGGACATGTTCAATGTCAATACAATGCAAAATACTCTTTAGATGTTAGGGCTAGAAAGCATTAGTTCCCTAATTGAGGGTTTAGAAAAATGTAGCTATTTTAAACATCGCTACACCAGATTTTTTAAGTTAATTCATTCTGATTGTGGTCTGTGGGGGCATTCTTGGACCGGTGGATCTAGGCGAGAGGAGTAAAAAGTGGAGGATGCTGTCTCCTGGAACCCTCTTGAAGTGCTGGGTATCTGTGCCCTTAGGCAGCTGGAACCTGCACTTCCAATAAGAACTCAAGCCAGCTCAACTGACATTTTTCTGCTTTAAACCTCAGAAACACTGCCTATCAGAACACCTCCAAATTCTCCATAGTAACAGCTCAGATCCTGTAGTGATTGGATGGTAAAATCCTGTACAGCAATTGGATGGCTGGCTTAGCCAGTTACACCTCATTTACATAGCCCATAGTATGAGCCCATTGTTTTTCATGCTGCAAACCCATGACCATATTAGGAAATGTTTGGAAACCAGGAACTATGATCTGATTGGTCAATAAAACCCATATAAGCCTTGCAAAGGCTCCCATGAAGTTAGCTCTGCCTCATCAAGCCAAGTCTTTGGAGTCTGTGTGCACGATTAAAATTGACTCCATTCTCCTCACTTCCCTGCGTGCCAGAACTGTTCCCACAAGGATCATGTTACTTTGTCAACTTTGCACGATTCAAATGTTTTTGTGTTTTTTTTAATGTTTCTCCATTAATGTGTGAATTATTCAGAAACATGTAATGTAGTTGTCAAATATATGGGAAGTTTGCTATTGATTAGAATTTTGTTAATCCCTTTCTTGGAACATTTATTTTATTAATTTAATGATTTAAGATTTATTGAAGGTTGCTTCACTAACCAGACTATGGACTATTTTGCAATTATGACATGCCTTGTGATAACCTGGAGGATGCTGGTGCTTTTTGGTCCTGCTTTTAAATGTTATTAGATATTATCAGAGCAATCTCTATCTAGGGCTGACTTTGATCAATTCAGTGTGGAAAAGACTTCTGAGAATTCTGACTGATGCTGAGTGGATTATAAAGTTCCAAACTCTTGATGTAGGTAAAAGGAAAATTTTGTAGCACTAGTGGAGCTCTGGAAATTGTTCCTTCTAATGATTTAAGGTTTATGTTCCAGAGTTCTTTATAGTCTTTACACCCTAAGATTATTCAGCCTTGACTGTCACTGGTGCCCCATGGTAGTTTCTTCTCATAGCAACATTGTGTTCAACAGAAGGCAGTGACTGTTCTGCCCACCTCATAAATATTCTTATACAGTGGTTTGGTTATTGCTTCAACCACAGTGTCAATTCAACACATCAGTGGTCTTTCTCTTCGGGCTGGACCTTTATGTCACCAAGAAAAATGATCTTTTGTGGGACTAGTCTCTCAGGAGCAGCTGCACAAGGTATTTGGAATGAAATCTTGCCATTTTCCCTCCCTGGGATCATTCTGCCTGCACTTTCTCCCAGACATATTTGTTTGTTATTCTAGCCATCCAGAGTACTTTCAATATTCTATATTTGTCCTGTTTTTTCTTTTTTAATGTCCAGCTATTACATACATATGAGGTGATGTTATGGAAACTTCTTTGCTCTCTAGGCCTGCAAATGAATCTTTAAAGCCGTTTTAAGATTTCTCTAATGCACTCTATCATTTGATTTCTTGATTGCACTTTGCATGGATGCTGATTGTGAATGCCAGGAAAGTAGAATTCTTGACAATTTCAGTTTTTTCTCTGTTTATCATGATATCTATTATGTTAAGTTTGAAGGATTTTCGTTTTCTTCACATTGAATTATAAATCTGGATAACACTGGAAAAGAATGACAATTCAAGAATCTTTACTTGTAAACAGGTTTTAGAACAGAACAAGCGGAGGGTTTAAAATTAGGAAAGGTGTACACACCTGCATTTTTCCAGCATTATCCAGGTTTTGTTATCATCCTAGTTTTCTGTCAGGAATATGTACTGAAATGTACTGAAATTGTTATGTACAGGAGATATACAAGTGGGATTCAGATGTGATCATAATTAAATGCATGTAAACACAGTGTTTTTTCATCAATTACATCAAGGGCTTAAGGTTAAAATAATGTTATTGTGGATAAAACCAAGCCAAGCCCACTACCATTAAGTGGATTACAGTTAACTATATGGATATTTTAGAAGATTTTCTTTTCTTGTTATCAGAGTCCCTAAAATTATCAAATTAGAAAAATTAAATTGACTGACACATTTGTAAAATTATGTTTTTTCTTTTAGACTTGGATTATTTAAGCTTCTTATAGTCTTTCATATGTTAGGTAAAAGAGATGTACAATTGTTACTCTAGTAACAAGTTAATTTATAATGAGAAGTTATGTGATCATTGTGTAAGTAGCTCTAAAGGAAATTAGCAAAATAATCAATCATAATAGAAGATAAAAAGTAGCACAAGAAGTACAGAGAAGCCAGAGAGATTGAGAAGAGAAAAATGGAATATATTTCAAGTAATAACTGGGGATGCCAACTTATCATTAACATATGGCTCTTATCATTAACATATGACTAAAAACCAGTGTATTGCTCTGTGCTTCTCTTACCTGATGCAATATTTTATTTAAACTGAATGACACTAACTGCCACTCACTTCTTAAAATGTCTTTCTTTCTCTTGTTATGACAGCAGCTTTGGGATTTCTTTCCACCATTGTGATTACTAATTGTTTCCATTGACTTCGTAGATTTTTTAGCCCTTTATCTCATACTTTTCTGTTTCCACAAGGTCTTATTTGGGCTCTTTAGTCTCCCTATGCCTTTTATATCCTAGGGGACCTTAGTGACAAAGGAGATTATGCTGGGGGCTGCTCCCCATGAGACTAGCACTTCAACTCCAGTAGCTGCTCTGCAAGAAAAAAGTGAGCTTTTCAATCTCAGTGAAAAGATACAGTTACAAAAACTCACAGGGCTTGTTCTACTCTGTCCTATTAGCCTCCTGTTGAACTGGAATTGATTTGATGGTACTGTGTTACTGCTTTGTTTTCAATTGTAAATAGATTCAATAACTCCTTGATGTGTAACACTTCATATGAAATTCAATTGCTGGGGGAAGCCTTGTGAATACCTCAAACTCTACTAAGTCTATCACTTCTCTGTACTACACAGACTCAGTCCAACCCCCCATCATGTTGTCATTTATGCCCATATTCACAATTTTCATGGCTTTGACCTTTTCCTCATTGAACTTCTCAAGAAAGCATATTAAGAGTTCAGTTCAGTACCTCCCTCTCATCTTCTGGAATAACCCACTCTGTGTCTGTATAAAAAGCGAAAGCAAATAGTTATCTTTTCATTATCTCTTCAATCCCTTACTGTATGTTTCCAAGTCCTCTGCTATTGTTTTGATTGCTCTCTATGCATTTAATTAATCTCTTTTAAAAGACATTTCAATCTGATGTCAGAGTAATTATTCCAAAGTAACAACATGCTTATGTCTCTGTTAACAGCTTCCACCACAATGTTCACTATAAGCTTCAAGTCAATAAACATAAAACAAATCCTTTATGATAATCTTCCCTTTGAATTGCAGCCTCTACATGGACTCATTTGAATCACTGAAGTATAAATGTGATTTTTTTACATCAAGTTCAATTGTTCACCAGTAAATATTTATTTATGTATTAAACAAGATTCAATTTTCAATTTTGTCACATGCACATTTGTTCAACTTCTCAGAAAATCTCATGTCAAATGTTCCTCAGTATCTCCTCTCTAATCAAACAGATATCCATAAGATTAATTCTACTTCTGTACTCTCCATTAAATTATTTGTGCATTCTTATGTCCAAACCATAATAATTTATTTCATAATGCTTTATCATCTCTTGAATATCTTTATATAAGTTTGAATATCAGTATAAGTTTTATTAGCCACTTAAAATGTATGGATAGCAGTAGAATATTATTAGTTACAGTTTCAGAAGGAGAATCCCTCCTGCTGTAAGGAATTTAAAGTGTGAGTGGGAAGGGCTATCTCTCCCAGTAGAGGTAACCATAATGAGCTAGGTGGAATTTGTAAATGGAGTATAACTTAAAATGAGCAGAAGCAGCTGCAAATATCTAGTATTCACAGCAAGGCATGTAAAAAGTATGAATTTAAGAAAATGGGAATTGCCAAAAATGAAATGATATGTAAAACCTTTTGATATCATAAATATTAATGTGCTCAAATGACTCTGTTGGTCATTCTGACTTGGACAATAATGTAGTTTCTATGGCAGGAATGGCAAATCCAAGTGGAGTGACATCACATTCATAGTCAAAGAAGAACCTTCCAAGATATACCTTGACATACAATGCTGTCAATATGCCAATAGGAAATCCAGCTAGTAAAACTATCATTATTCACCTACCATTTAAATGTATGACCCATCCTTTAGAGATAGGAACAAAGAGATATCTTTGAAGAAATACCTCACATGGGAGGAGATGCTGCTCAGCCCTCCATCTGAAAGTCAGTATAGACAAGCTAAAGTGGTTTTTTTGCAATTTTGAATTTTAATTTTGAAATAATTTTAGACTTTAAAAGTTCCAAAAATAGTTCAAAGAATTCCTGTATGTTTCTTTGTAAATTTATTATTTTAATCATTTAATCATTTTATTGGGGGCTCGTACATCACTTTTCACAACACATAGTTCAATACATAGTTACATATACTATGCCAAGCACCCTCACATGCATGCTTTCATTAACATTCTCCTAATATCCGCCTTTCCACTTGGGTCCCTGATATAAGCTTCTCTTCCCTCCTCCTCTGTTCTTTTTACTTTATAAATTATTATTGTTTTGCCATATCTTACACTGCTCAACATCTCCCCCTGCCCACTCCTCCATATGTCCATCCTCAAGATAGGAGGCAATCTGTAGATCCCCTAGTTGACTCCCTCTCACCACTGACCCTGAGAGGTTCATCTGCCCTGGGTTCCTCATGTTTCTAGTTCTCATCTCTGCCATTGGTCCACAGCTCAAAGCCTAAAGTGTGTAGATATCACAGCTAGTCTTCATCCTTCCTGAAAAGTTCATCTAAGAATAGAAGCATGACTTTTCAGGTGATAAGATGTGTGTCTGGATTGTACAGTGATACCATTAATTATATCCCTTTCTTTTTTTTTAATCATTTTATTGGGCACTTGAACAGCTCTTATTATGATCAATACACACACCTATTGAATGCAGACCACATTTGTTCACTTGTTGCCTTCATCATTCTTAAAACATTCTCCCTCTACCTAGGCCCTTGGCATCAGCTCCCCATATTTCCCCTCCCCACTCCCCTTCCCCCATGAACCCTTAATAATTTACAAATTATCATTATTTTGTTATATCATACACTGTCTGATATTTCTCTTCACCCACATCCCTTCTGTCCTTCCCCCAGGGAGGAGGTCACATGTAGATCCCTGTGATTGGTCCCACCTCTCTACTCTCTTTCCTCCACCCTTCTGAATCACCACTCTCACCACTAGTCCAGAAGGGATCATCTGTCCTGAATTCCCCATGTTTCCGGCTCTTATCCTTACCAGTGTACATCCCTTGGTCTAGCCAGATTTGTAAGGTAGAATTGGGATCAAGGTAGTGGGGGAAAGGAAGCATTTAAGAATAAGAGAAAAGTTGTATATTTCACTGTTACTAAAGTGTACCCTGATTGGCTCATCTCTTCCCTGCAACCCCTCTGTAAGAGGATGTCAATTCATCTATTGATGGACTTTGGGTCACCAATCTGTACTCTTCCTCATTTATAATGGTGATTTTTTAAGTTATTTGATGCCTGATCCCTTCAGCACCTCATGACCTTTCAATGAAAACAAAGGACAGTGTCTTAAACCACATCCTATAATAAAGTAGAATTAAAGATGCCCCCAAAGAAACAAAGGGTGTGGCTTTGTTAATGTCCTCTACTAAGGTCAGGTTTTATCACTACCTTAATGCTCCCCATAGTAGAGAATGTCTTTGAAAATGGACTCATAACCATAGGTGTATAGAATATAGAATTATACCACATAAGGGATTCTAGCTAGACTGGTCATATTGACTGTAACTCATAGCATGGCAAGATTTGGCAATATCTTCAACTTCTTCCTTGGAATACATTTTTCAATAACACTAATGGCGAATGTGCACACTGATAGAGCTTTGGTGACATAGTGGCTAAGCAGTGCACTGCCACCTTCAAGGTCATCAGTTCAAGTCTATGAGTAGCTCCCAAGAAAGATGGAGCTTTCTCTCCAGTTGTAGTCTCAGTTATTCACAGGGGGCAATTTTACCGTCCCATAGGGTCACTATGAGTCAGTATTCATTTGATGGCTGCGTGTTTGGTTACATTTTTTGTACCCATTGCTTTCACCAGATGGAATACAAAGGTATGAAATTAACTATATCTTTGTGAATAATTGATGTGGATGCACAATATCCTCTGCCAAAAACCTGTATAGAAATTAACCATGGATGACAACATCAACTGCTCATCGATGGGTTTGTAATGAAGCTGAAAAATTTTTTTTAAATAAGTTCATGAGTGCCGAAATTCAGCCCCAAATGTATGCCTTCTGGATTTATAGAGAAACTTATGAATAGATGTGATGTATTTTTTTTTCTTTTTACTTTTTCTCTTTTTTTTTGCTGCATCACCTCCTCGTGGTCTTTGGTGCTCTACATGATCAGAGGAACTTCTTTAGTAACAAACTATAGAAATGTTCCCTGAAAGTATAGTCTTAGATGTGATGTATTTAACATTAAGTACAGAAGACCTCAAAAGCTGTGAGATCATAGCAAGATCACCATACATTAAGAAAGCAAAAGGAAGGCAGGGGTTAAGTCTCTCTCTCCCTCTCTCTCTCTCTCTCTTAACTTTCCTTGTTTATCCGGACACCAGACACCAATTCTTCCTCCCACATCACTGCATCTATACTGTGGTTGATAATTCATTGCAATAGCCTCAGAGATCTCACAGACAATATTCATGATGAAGGGATTTAATTACGGAAGTTAATAGATAGCTACAAATCAGCAGTAGGAAACTGTAAGGATATCACCGGTGGTCCCCTCAAATCAACAGGTAGACAAATCTCTCTTTCATCTTTAGCCTCTCAGCCAAGTGGTCCCTGGCTTCTGCCTCTGTGAACCAGAAGTTCCACCTGTCACTCTGCCTCAAAGTCCCATAACATTGATACTGCTTCTCTGTTCTTTCTCATGCTTCTTCACTCAGTGTCTGTTCTCAGCCGGGCGTCTTTAGTCTAGCCTCTAGTCTCTACATCAGAGTCTCTGGTGACTTATTCTCATCCTCCACCATTTCCAACTGAGATCTTGAAAGTGCTCCTCTTTTAATGGTCCTGGGATTTTTCTCTGATCCTGCTTCAAAGACAGCTCATCTTTATAGCCAGAGTGGGGAAACTAAAACTAAGTAATCCCCTCTATTACTCTTACACACACTCTATTTGCATCACCCCCTCCAATCATGTGGTGGGATTGACAGAGCCATGGTTAAAAGGGCTATATCTAAAAATCACATTCTACCACAGTCATTAAGAAGATAGAAAAAAACACAGTGGATGTCACGAGAGATCTGAAATTTGCTTTTGAATGTAGAGTACCTAAAGGTAATGGAAATATGATTAAGTATAAGGACTGAACAGAATATTTTAAAAGGCAGCTTGATAAGACAAAGTAGAGCTATGGTGGAGTAAAATTTCTTAATATGGCTCTTGTACTCAAGTCTCAACTCCCACCAAATGATTACATGGGACTCTGAAAACACACCATCTATAAGACTAATAGAACTGGTCACTTTTCTGTACTACTCCCTAGCTATAAGGATATATCACCTTGAAAAAGCTGAAGAGAGGCAACCTAAAGACTTGGGAAGAGAATGCTTGGGAAGAGAATGCTTGTGATTTCTGTTTGATGTGGCAAAGGCTATGGGGTCCTGTTTGGGTAGAGTGACAGGCAGCAGCCTGACTTTCTGTCCCACAAGGAAAAGGTCAAGAGATACCATAGCTAAGAGGTTGAGAATCTAACCATGGCTGCTGGCCAAGCAAATGCCCTTACTCTTTGCTGATCCTGATTTGCAGTAAGTTATTAACTTCCCTATAAATCCTTTCATTGTGAGTATTGCTTATGAGTTGGGTGTGACCATTGCCATGAATTATCCAGTGAAACAGAGATGTAGGGGGTGTGGGAAAAATGATTGGTGTTAGGGTGATAGAAATGTGGTTGTTGGTAGGTGACCTTGAGTAGGCTCCCACCCACAGTGACCCAGTCTGGCCTGGGTCAGCCTCACAATTGTCCCTACACCTGAGCCCATTGTTGCCGTCATTTCCACTCAAACATTATGTCCTTCACCAGGGACTGGTTTCTCCTAACAGTATGCCCAGGGTTTATCATGCTTAATCTTTCTATCCTTGCTTCTAAAGAACCCTCTGGTCTACGTCTTCCAACACATTTAGTTCTTTTAGTAGTCCATGGTACTTTCAATATTCTTCTCCAGCACCACAATCCAAATTCATTGATTCTTTTATGGTCTTCCGTATTCACTGTCAAACTTTCACAGGCAAATGAGGCAATGGAGAATACCATCACTTGTTCCAGGAACCCCCTTGTCCTCAAAGTCACATCCTTGCTCCACCATACTCTAAAGAGGTCTTGTGCACCAGGTTGATCCAATTCAATATGTCTTTTGATGTCTTGAGTGCTGTTTCCATGAGCAATGATTGTGGATCCACATCAGTCAAATTCTTTATAACTTCAACCTTTTCTCCATTTATCATGATGTTGCCTATCTGTTCATATGGGAGGATTTTCATTTACCTTATACTTAATTACAATCCATATGGAAATCTATAATTCTTGCTCTTTGTCAGCAAGTGCTTCAATTCCTCTTTATTTTTAGCAGGCACAGTTATGTCATCTTCAAACCACAGGTGATGGTGCAGTCAAGGTGCAGTGTAGCAATGATTAATATACTGAAAGTCCTTCACCTGCAGGAAAGGGATCCATAATTTGGCTTGGCAGACAGGTACTGTAGTACACAGGTTGAGACAGAGAACTAGTTAATGCAGCCAATCACCAGAGAGTAAGTGAGACAGAGGTGAACCTTGTAGTGTCATTTCTCTTTGCCTTCTTATCAAACTGTGAGCTGATTACCCTGGGCCCACATGTTCCTGTTGTCCAGGTTCGCACAACAAACTTAACTATCATAGTGCCCCAAAGTGACATAATAGAATGTGAAAATTATCAAACTTACCTTGCATATCTTATGCAAATACATTTTTGATGAAGAAAATTTTATGAAGATGAAAGCAGAACTGAGACCAAGAGTTGCCAGAAATTCAAGCCTAATTCAGAAGAGAATTTGCCATGAGAGATAGCATTGTTGACATCAGGTGGATCATGACTGAAAGCAGAGAATACCAGAATTATTTAATAAAGATCAAAGACTAAAACTTTCATTATTGATTATACCACAATCTAAAGGAAATAAAAATTCTCATACCTACATAAATGAATCACATCTTAGTAAATATAGAAATGAGAAAAACACTTAAATTTGTCAAGGATTTTACTATACTTTGTTCCACAATTAACATCCATGATTCCAGCACTCAAGGCATGAAATGCTGCAAATGACTTAAAGTGTTAAAAATGTCATTTTGAGAACAAACATATGCCAGACCCAAGCCTTGGTCTCGTCAGTCACTTCATGTGCATGTGAAAGTTGAGCAATGAATAGAAAATACTGAAGAATGTATGTTTTTAAAAAAAATCATTTTATTGGGGGTTTGTACAACTCATCACAATCCATACATATACCACATTTGCATATTTATTGGCATCATCACTCTCAAAACATTTTCTTTCTATTGAGCACTTGGTATCAGTTCCTTATTCGCCCCCTCCCTCCCTCATGAACCCTTGATGATCTATAAATTATTATTATTTTGTCATGTCATACACTGTCTGACATCTCCCTTCACCCACTTTTCTGTTGTCTGTCTCCCAGGGAGGAGGTCATATGTAGATCCTTATAATGGGTTTCCCCTTTGTACTTCACCCTCCTGCCATCACCTTCTCACCATGGGCCCTGAAGGGATCATCTGTCTTAGATTCTCTGTGTCTCCAGTTCCTTCCTGTACCAGTGTACATTCTCTGGTCTAGCTGCTGTGCAATGTAGAACTGGGATCATGACAGTGAGGGGGAAGAAGCATTTAAGAACTAGACGAAAGTTGTATGCTTCATCATTGCTACATGGCACCCTGACTGGCTCTTCTCTTCTCATGACCCTGTTGTAAGGGGATGTTCAGTTGCCTACAGATGGGCTGTGGGTCTGTGTAAGACAGGGTCTCTAGAGAAACAAAACCAGGACACGAATAATTATATATATATATTTATCTAGACAGATAACATAAGAAGTACACAGTTAATTAATCTATAAAGCAGTATGAATGGTTTGGTTCAACTCCCTTCTGTGAGACAGCTAATCTGGGAGTCTTTCAAATCTTGAGGACTACCAGGTAGTCTGCTGTAGAGCAATTCTGGCTATCTGGCCACAGGCAGAAAGCAGTAAAACAAGTAACCAACAATCAGCCAGATGACAGGGTCCAATAGCACCCAGCTCGAGAGATGTATATTCCAGCAGGGCTTGAAGGATCTTCGATTTAGCAACAGAGTCCATAGATTAGGAGCTCCATTTGTATTGCAATTTGCAAATGGAAGCACGGAACAAGTAAGGAAGCTGGCTGCAAATTGGTCCAAAGGTCCAAGAGCAAAAGAGAGAAAGGCGAGGCTTTCTGGTCTGACTGTTTTATTTTGCCTGTTAAAATTTTGTATTTTCAGTTACCCAATTACCTAATCTATTATTTAATTTATTGATTTTACAACTATTTATGGCTAATTTAATAGTGACAAAATACAATTATGTTAAGTATTTCTTCATTACATTTAATGGCTTTCATTTTATTTCTAATATATTGTTTGTTCGCTTGTTTGTTTGTTTTGGGGGCATCACTGCCTCTGGTGGTCACAGGCGCTACCCAGTGCTGTTCCTGAGAGGCGCCGCTGGATTTGAACTGCGAAGCCCACGGGCTGCAGTCCCGCACTCAACCACTTATGCCACCGGGGCTCAGCCCTATTTCTAACATTTTTTTTTGGGGGGGGGCATCACTGCACTCTGGTGGTGGGAGTAGGAGGCCCAGCCCCACTGCTGGAATTGTACCTCCGTCCTAGTGGGCCGCAGTCACGCGCACAACCACTATGCCACCGGGGCTCAGCCCTCCTATTTCTAAAATTTTAAAAATATTTTTTGTCAAAGAAGAATGAAGGGCAGAAAAGTCTCTTTTTCTATACTTTTTAGAGGGATTACATATTTTCTCAACTACTTTGAGATTTGACACAGTGCACAAAAATTTAAATTTAGCATTAATCCTCTATTCCTCAAATTAATTCTATTTGAATGTTTAGCTGTATATTTGTACATTCCTTAGTTGCTTTGGCAAATATAAAATTTGAATTGTTATCCATGAATTTCAGGTATCTTGCATCATTTTTCTTTTAAAATTTTAATATCAGATCTTGCAGTTTTTGAACTTTTGCATATATCATAATTTAATTTGAGAGTTTGTGAAATATTAAAATAAATAACTCACACTCTCTCTTTAGGTATTACTAGACACTGGTGATAAAAATTACCTAATATTTTGACATGAATACTCTTTCAATGCAGATACTGTATCTTAGAAAACTCATGCTACATCGCTTTATGTTTCAGTACTGCACAGGAAGTGCTCCTGGGATTTGTCCTTTAATTCACTGTTGCTGGGCACCATATAGTCTGTTCCCATGCATAAGGAATGTGACAGTCATGTACTTGGTGTCAAATTCATGATTGGGAGTTTAGGGATGGAGTCGAGCCTGTTAATCTGTAGATAGCCAATGAGACCTCTGTGTGGGCATAACTTTCTCTGAGAATTCTGGAAAATCTCGCCATATTTCCTCCAGTGGAGATGAGAAACTATAGACTCAGTTGGTTTACTGGCAAGACAAGATGGTGACATGCTGATAGATCCTGATTCCTGGAACCTGGAGGAGCCAACGGAGAAGACATATGGGCTTCAGAGCTCTGGAGTCAGAGCAGTGGAGTCAGAGCTCTGGGGTCGGAGATATCACAGGGAAACCCTGTGAGATGCTTCTACCGCCAAAGGAGACTGCTGATGGACCCTGAGCCCTGGAAATGAGGAGCCATGGGAGACCCCTGCAGCTCCAGGATGCTTCTTCTGCTGCTAGGTACAGAAGACTCTGTACTCACTGTCCTGTGATTGTCCTGGTGTCATTGTATGTGCTTCATGAGTTGGAAGGAGATGTTACAAACTGTTATCGGACATATAGGCTAATATTGGACTTATGATCTTGGACCAGACTGGGTTGGGATGCTTTCTCATTGTTCCATTGTTCCTCTTGTATATAAACCTTTCCCTTATATCCATATGCATGTCTATGAATTTGTTTCTCTAGTCTACCCAGACTAACACAGGGAGCTTCTGCACAACACAAGGAAACACTGCAGGTCCTGCTCAGTCCTCACCATCACTCCTTTGACCGCACTGCAGCAGCCACTGCTTCAATCCCTTTCATCAAGGGCTTTCCTCTCTTCCACTGCTCTTCCACTTTACCAAACAAGATGTCCTTTTCCAGGCACTAGGCTCTCCTGACAACTTGCCCGCCATATGACGATGAAGACTTTCAACCCTGCCTCTAAGGAGCACTCAGATGACCTCTTTCAAGACAGACTGACTGGTCCTTTTAGCTCATTAGACAACAAAATCAACCAAACAGAAATGTTTCTTGTGAAACATTTAATATCTATAGAAGTTATGCAAACAAAACCAAACTCACTGCCGATGAGTCCATAAGGACTCATTGTGACCTCCTGTGGGTTTCTGACATCGTAACTGTTTACCAGCATACAAAGCAGTCTTTCTCTCTCAGAGCAGCTGGTGGCTTCAAACTGCCCATCGTGAGGAACCCAGCCCCACACGTCACCCAGGGCATAGTGCCATTTTATTCCTGCTATTGGTGGTTGCACTGTCTCACATTCATCTTCTATCAATCTGATCAGAAATATATAGATATATAGATGTATAAATATATAGATATACAATCTTTTGGAAATGATATCTTTTGGCTTTTCTTCCTTTCATAATTGTATATTTGCTTTTCTTTCATTCATGTCTGCTTATTTCAGGTTAACCTTAATAAATGTGAAAAACAATCAAATAAGATAATAAAAGAGACAGAGGAACACATGAGATCAATGAGCAATGCTATGAAAAGAAACAACATCAGAATCATTGGCTTACCAGAAAACGATACAGTGAAGAAATCAACAGTTAATTTAACAAAGAAATTTCTGAAAGAAAATTTCCCCAACCTAATGAAAGAGAACCAGCCTTTCATACAGGAAGCAGAGAGGACACCGAGTAGACTAGACCCCAGGAAGAACACACCAAGGCATATAATAGTTAACCTATCCAACTTCGAGGAAAAAGCGAAGATCCTGAAAGCAGCAAGAGAAAAGAGGATGGTCACATATAAGGGCTCTCAGGTAAGAATATGTGCAGACCTATCAAACAGAACCATGAAGAGCAGAAGAGAGTGGACCAATTTCTTCCAGAAGTTGAAGTAAACAAGGCCTCCCCTAGAATCCTTTACCCTGCAAAGCTATCTATCAAGATAGATGGGGAAATAAGGGTCTTCCAAAATAAGGAAAAACTCACAGAATATGCCGTGAGACACCCAACTCTGAGGAAAATCCTTGCTGACTCACTATGGCCAGAAGACCAACACCCACCAAGCACAAACAGGAGAACATCCTATACTCCTGTCTGCTTTTAATTGTACCTTGGTTTTTCTTTCTTCTTTGTGCTTTCTTTTAATCTTTATTTGTTTTTCTCATTGTAATCAACTCTAGCTTATTAACTTTGAGTCTATTTTGATACATGGTGATAGTTTCCTTTTATTTCCTAAGTAATCTCTATATCCAAGTAAGTTTGTATTATTTAATCAATATCATCAGTCCATACTTGATATTCAGCAAGAAAACCACAACACACCTACTGATATACACATTACCCTAAGTAGAGTTTATAAGATTGTGAATCTTACAGGAGCAGACCACCCAACTTTCTATCATGGAGTGAGGTGCTTCCAGTACTGACCTTTTGGTTAACAGCTCAGTGTCTACACCAAAATCCAACTAAATTTCCTTAATTTACTAATTACAAGTATATTTTATGTGGCACTTTAAAGAAAACAATATAACCAGGTAATCATAAGTTCATCAGTTTGAGACCACCGGCTACTCTGTGGAAGAAAGATGAGGCTACCTAATTCCATGGAGAGTTACAGTCTCAGACATTAACTCTGCTCTATTGGGTCATTGAGAGTAAATGTAGCACAAGCCTGTCAGTTTAGGTTTTAAGGACACTATCTATTACATATCTATCTATCTTTTATGTATTATCATCTATCTATCTAATCTCTATACACATCTATGTAGTATAGACTCATGCATAAGCCAAGTCTTTTAGCACATTTTTAATGCAGTTTTTGTGGTAAAATTAGGTGCCTTGGCTGATATTCAGGTCAGCTTATGTTTGACTATATATGGTGTGTATATATATATATATATACATATATACAGAATATTTTCTCTTTTTACTTCCTTTGGTGATGCTAATTTCTTAATAAAGTTTTCTAGCCATAGTTCTCAATTTTGTGGTGTATTTTAAAACAGAATTGACTAAATAGCAGTAGGTTGTTTTGTTAAATGTCTGTAATTGTAGTTCCATTCGGGAGTGAGTTATGCTAGGCAGGCAGGTTTATTATGTGAGATATCCTTTCTAACTAGAGACTGTAATTTAAATGACCATCTTTAATTTGCTTGTGCAACTTTGTCTGCAAATTAGCTGTCACCTTTTAGACGTAAGTGAAAGCACAATATTGCTGGTCTAGACTGTGGCACTAAAAGGTAAAATACCAGTCTAATTGAGAAAAATCAGGAGGCTGGGATCACACAACAGGCTAATAATTCACCTACTCTGCTTAATATGCACAAAAGGGGTCAGCGTGTCCTCTACCTGATCTTTAATATCAGAAGATTAAAATCAAACTTCTGTAAAAAGTCAGGTCAAGGGAAGATGACATCCTTTTCATAAGTTCCCTTCCTGAATGATCAGGTACAGGTTAGTGCCCAGTAAGTAACTCAATAGTAGACACCAATTGGAGTCCTGTTACCTTCATACAAGAGCCCTCACTGGAGTCCTGGTGTCTTCTTTTGCCAGATTAGCCAATAGACACATTCCTTTTGACCATGGTGCCACTCTTTAGTCTCAGATTCAATCCATAACTTGGATTCATCAAAGTCAAAATCAATTGTTAGTTCCCCTCTAACCCCCATATTCCAAGCTATACAAAATGTTTATTTTCAGTTAATTTTTTATGTAAATGTAACTCATTGATGTTTTTGTATTTGAAATACAGGTGCCATTTCTTGAAACTGTCCAAAGTCTGTAGCTCACTGAAAAATTTGCCTTGTTGTTCATTCATTTTATCTAAATATCTGTCACTTGTCATGGAATTCAGTATTAGCATTTATTTTCTTACAACATATTAAGTCCATCATTATACTGTCTTATGTTTCCATTGTTTTTCTCAAGAACTCATTAGTCATATCTATTTTTGCCCTCTGTTCTCTGTTTTCAAGGTTTTTCTTCAACTTGAATTTCCAAGAGTTTTTTATAAGCTGAATGTAGACATTTATATTAATGCTCATGAAAGTTCATTTTCATATATTTTTCTAGCTAATATTCCTTTTTCAGCTCTTCAAAGCTATTTTAAAATATCTTTATATTATCTTTTATGGAAAATACTATTAACATATTGTGGCAGTCATGTGCTTATGTTAATTTTATGATTGAAATGTAGGGGTGGAGTCTAGCTTGTTAATCTGGAGATTGCCCTTGAGTAGCCAATGAGGCCTCTACGTGGGCATGGCTTTCTCCTCAGACTTCTGGGAAATCTCATGATATTTCCCTTGTGAAGATGATAGGCTATCTTCCCCAGTTGTTTAGAGTTAGTCTCAGAGACGATGAATCAAGGCCAAGGCAAGATGGCAGCATCCAAGAAGCTGGAGGAGCTGGTGGAGAGACCACATGGCTTTGCCATGATTGAGCCAGACCTCTGAAGCTGGGATGGCCACATGGAGACCTCTGCCAGAGATGAGTTGCTTTTGCTATTGATGGATGCTGATCCCTGGAAGCAAGGAGCCATGTGGAGACCCCTGCCAGCACCAGGATTCTGTACCCACTGACCTGTGGCTTCATGAGTCGGAACGAGACTTTATAGACTGATTTCGGGCATATAGGTTAATATCAGACTTATGACTTTGAACTGGATTGGGCTTAATGTCCTGTTCCTCTTGTACATAAAAACCTTTTCCTTATATCTCTTTGCATGTCTACGAAATTTGTTTCTCTAGCCTACCAGACTAATACACATATTTTACATCTTTTATCTCATTGGAACCTTCTAAATTATGTTTTCAACATTTTGTAATTTTATGCTTCATTCTTCTAGTGTTATCAAGTTCAGTAATACTATCTAAGTTAAGCATTTAAAAGACTTTAATTTTTAAATTTAGGCCACTTTATGATCCCAATTTCATATGGCTTTCTGGCATTTTCCATTTCTGTGCAGAAATTTAAAGTTAGTGTCTAGCATTCCCTGGTGTTTGTGCCTTCTGTAGCTATGTTTGTATTATTTCTTGCTGCTTATGGGTTTATTTACATTGCTTTTTTATTTGTGCTACATTTTTTAAGGAGTAGTGGAATTGATTTTTTTAATATTGAAATAATTAGAAGCTCAGAGGAAGCTGTCTTTTTTCAGAGAGAGTTAACATTTTCCCAGACCTGTTGGCCAGCTACACTAATGCTTCTATTTGTTATCAAGTCATTTTGAGAAAATAAATTATCAAAATACAGGCTTTTGTAACCATTAGAGATTATCAGTATATCATCTCCCTCAATCTTGGCTTTGTTAGGTCTCGGGTCTATCTCCTTCTTCCCCATTCCCTGGAGGCTGTGAAAAGTGCTGCTAAGCTTCTCAATATCTTTTCTATCTCATCTGAAATTGCTAAGTACAACTAGGGAAAAGACATTTAAATGCTTACCTCCTTGGTTTTCTTCTTTGAAATCAAAGCATATTAATTATCAGTGTACTCATTCCTGTTTGAAACAAAATACTTTCTCAAAATTTCTAGTTGTTTAGACTTCAAACAATCTAGTCTACAAGTGCAGGAATTAATCCAATGATTAATGTTTCTTTAATTCAAATGATTTAATGTTTCTTTAAGCTGAAATACTCTATCAGCTATTGTTCAATCAGTCTGTTGTACTATGGTGATTGTGTTTTACTAGCATACTGGAAGTGATGTCACTGCTATTTCAAATACCACAAAGGTGGAATGATTTTAGTGGAACTTTGAGAATAAGACAAGTTAGAAATAAGGGCTCCTTGAACTACTTATATCTAGTGAACACTTTATGGATAGCAGCAGAAGATAGTTTGATATAGTACCAGAAGATGAAACCCTCAGGTTAGAAGGTACTCGATATGGGGACTGGAAAGATTTGTTTCCTCAAAGTAGATGCTAAAGTTCCTCAACTTTAAAGATATGGATAGAATACAGCTTTGGAGACCTTTTTGTGTTAATGTGGCATTGGTACCTGGAGAAAGCTTAAGTTGGGAGCCTTGCCACACCTTGGTGAAAGATTTCCATAAAAGAAAAAATCCATGCATGATTCAGAGAAATGATTTGAATAGAAAGAGTAGATTTATTAAAGGACGGTACTTTGAAAAATTAATCCAAAGTGCCCTACCCTAGTCTTAATGACCAGGTAAAATGTAAAGCTGAAACTTATATTCTGCCAGTGGTAGACCTCCCACTGTAGACTAGCTTTCTTGTGGGTCTTTTGCTATTGACTGGTCCTCTGTAGGGTTCCCTCATCCTTTTAGGTATATACTTTTTACACTCCATGACCCTAGTTTCCCAGATTTCATGCTGTGCCCTTGTCTCAGATCCCAAACTCTAGAATCTTTGCCGTCATTAAGGGGGCTGTGTGAAGACCTTTTTTTTCCCCATGCCATGTCATTATTTTCCAAGGAAATCTCTCTTTCATTGATACCCTATCAATATAAGGAAAGGTCTGTCCTTCACCTTCCTTTCTGCAGCAGAGGTGTGTGTGTGATTGTGTTTCTAGCTCTCTTTTGTGTATAAAATTTCTGCCGGTTTCCTTCCAATATCACCTCTCCACCCCTTGCTAGTTTCTGACTAGAAAACAGCATAACTCAAATTAAAATAAAGAACAATGAACATCTACTAAATACAGAACATGGATTGGATGAAATATAAATTTAGCAAGTATCTGAATGAAATACAAAGTATAAAGATATTAATACTTTATTAATATTCAACATATTAATGAGCTTGGATGGACTGGTTCTGACCACTTTGAATCAGAAAATTTTATGGTATCCTTTTCCAAAATGTCAAATTGAGGATACCTGGAATAGTTCTCATTATCTAAAACAGCATTTCAAGATCTTCCTTGAGTAAATCCGTGGCACTGGTAGGAAAATATTCCTATCCCTAAAGAAAAACAGGTAGATATAACTGATCTTCAAATTTGATGAGCCACAATTAATTCCAAAGAGGAAGAGTTTGAAGACTTTTTACCAAAGTCTGCATTGTGAAAATGATAAAATATCCAATCAAGTTATATTGAAAATTCACTGTGTATTGGATGTGAAAGTTAAAACAAATCAGTAGTTGGAAATATAGTCTGGCTCATAGAAATAACAGTAGAAAGGGCACGATAAGATTTTACAAGGTCAATGATCTAGTCATTGCAAATACCTCTTTCAACAACATAAAGGGAAACATGGATCTCAATTGAAGTACTAGATGGTATCAATTGACTACTTCTGTGAGAGACAATGGAAAGATTCATTGTCATTATTCAGAAAAAAGGTCAGGGGCCAGCTGAAGAACAGATTGGGAATTGTTTATATCCAAATAAAAGTTGAAACAGATCAGGAGCCAAAGTATAAGCAAGAGTGTATTCCACTTGAATTTAGTGGAATCCCCAAAATAGATTTGAGACTAAATACTGAACACAGATCAGATGAACTGTTGTGGTACTATATAAGCATTTGTCAATTTGAAAGGATTAAGAGTGAAGGGGTGGAGTCTAGGCTGTCAATCAGACAATTACCAATGAAGCCACTGTGTGGGAAGGGCCTTCTTCTGAGGATTCTGGGAATTTTTGTATCCTTCCTTGGAGGTAGGAGATACACGCTCTCTCTGCTCACTCCCTGTGAGACATCTCTGTGAAGAAGACACATGGAAGTAGGCTGATAGAGACAGAACGCTGGAGCCCGAGAAGCCACTTGGAGACCCCTCCAGTGCTAAGATGCTTCAAATTCCACTACATGCACAAGATTCCCCACCCACTGGCTTGTGATCATTCTGCATTTGGCATCATTGTCTGTGTTTCACCAATCTGAAGAGGACTTTATAGATTGGTACGGGGTATATGGACTAATATCAGACTTATGGACTTGATCTGGACTGAGGTGGGATGTTTTCTCAATATTCAATTGTTCTTGTATATAAAGCTATTTCTTTTTTTGAAAAAAAATTTTATTGGGGACTTGTACAGCTATTATAACATTTGATACATCATCTGTATCAAGCACATTTGCACACATGTTGCCCCATTCATTTCCAAACATTTTCCACTTGAGCCCTTGGTATAAGCTCCTCTTTCCCCTTGCCCCCTCCTTTTTTAACGAATCATTTTAGTAGGTACTCATACACCTCACCTCATGATCCATACATGCATCAATTATATGCAGGCCTCATTTGTACACTTGTTGCATCATCACTCTCAAAACACCTTCCCTCCATTTAGGCCGCCAGTTCCAGTTCCCCATATTTTGCTTCCCTCCTCTCCCTCCTTGAACCTTTAATAATTTATAAATTGTTATTGCTTTCTCATATCATACACCGTCCAATGTGTCCCTTCACTCACTTCCCTGTTGGCCATGCCCTAGAGAGGAAGTTATATATATATATATATATATATATATATATATATATATATATATCCCTGAAATTGTTTCCCCCTTTCTACTCTACCATCCCTCCACCCTCCAAGTATCTTCACTACCATCACTAGTCCTGAGGAAACATCTATCCTAAATTCCCCATGTTTTCCTGATATGATTGCTGACAAGAGATGTGTGCATAAACAAATGTGGTGAAGAAAGCTGATGGTGCCCGGCTATGAAAAGATATAGCATCTGGGATCTTAAAGGCTTGAGTAAACAAGTGGCCATCCAGCGTAGAAGCAACAAAGCACACATGGAAGAAGCATACCCGTCTGTGTGATCATGAGGTGTTGAAGGGATCCGGTGTCAGGGATCAAAGAACTAAAATTATATCACTATAAATAAGGGGGAATACAAATTGGCAACCCACAGTCCATCAATAGGTGAAGCGACATCCTCTTACAGAGGGGTTGTAGGGAGAAGATGAGACAGTTAAATTACAGTGTAGTAACAATGAAATATGCATATTTCCTCTAGTTCTCAAGTGCTTCCTCTCCCCTCCCCCCCCCCAACTATCATACTCCCAGTTCTACCAGACAAGTCTGGCTAGAACAGGGGATGTACACTGGAGTCAGAAATATAAAGCTATTTCTTATGCCCATATGAGATCATCCATGAATTTGTTTCTCTAATCTACCTGGACTAATACACTTGTGGAATAAGAAAAAGGACAATATACATGAAAATATGCAAAAGGTCATTAAAACAAAAGAATGAAACAAAAGACTAAAGTACATGTGTTAGTCCGGGTAGACTAGAGAAATAAAATTCATAGACACACATATGGATATAATGGTAAGATTTATATACAGAGGAATGGGACATTAAGAAAGCATCCCAACCCAGTCCAGTTGAAAGTCATAAGTCTGATGTTAGCCCATATGTCCGATACCAGTCTATAATGTCTCCTTCTAACCCACAAAGTCACAGGCCAGTGGGTGCAGAGTCCCAGCGCTGGTGGGGGTGTCCCCATGGCTCCTTGCTTCCAGGGCTCAGGGTCTATCAACAGCATCCAGTGGTGGTAGAAGCAACTCAGCGCTGGCAGGAATCTCCTTGTGGCTTCTCCAGCTTCAGAGGTCTGGTTCCATCAGCGTAAGGCCGTGTGGCTTCTCCTCCAGCTCCTCCAGCCTCTCGGATACTCCCATCTTGTCTTGTCTGTAGTTCTTTGTCTCTGAGACTAAATCCCAACAACTGGGGAGATAGCTTCTCATCTCCATGAGAGAAATATCATGAGAGTTCCCAGAAGTCTCAGGAGAAAGCCATGCACATATGGAGGTCTCACTGGCTACACAATGGCTATCGCCAGACTTTACCCCTACATCTCAATCATGGAATTAACATAGGCATATGACTGCCACACTATATGTCAAGAAAGATTCTGATACCGGCTTTTGAATTGAATTAAATGAAATTAATGATGAAGGAACAAAAAAGAATTTGAGAAGCTCTGAAAGTGCAGCATGAGAAGACAAAATAAAGTATCACGATGAATTGTGTGAAGACCTAGTGTTAGAAAGCCCAAAGGGAAGGACACACTCAGCGTTTCTCAAGGAGAGAGAACTTGAGAAAGGTCATGCGTACAACAGCTGACCACAAGCTACATATGGCAGAGAGTAGAAGGCAACTCCATATCTTTTCAAGGAAGATTCTTATTCCACTACACTTTGTCTTTTTGCCCTATTCTAGCATCATTGCCTCATTTGGCATCGATCGATGGCACCGAACTTCAACAATCCCTCACAGCTGCGATATAGAACCCATATGCTGGGTTCTATCATCCCTTGCAATGTCCCTCCAGGACTCACATTGAGGACACAATTTATAGACAATAATCAGGATAATAAGATAATGAGGGGAATTATTATACGATAATTATAAGATAATGAGGGAATTATAAGATAATGAGGGGAGTTAAGAAGTTATACAATATTAAGGATACAGCTATTTTCTCTATTATTCTTCTGCTTAACCATGTTGTCAGGCATGTTGCTCTCTGGTCCATAATCTCTCAGCCACATGGTCTTTGGCTTCGGTTTCTTTCCATGAGCCAGGAAATCATCCTCTGGGTTCATGGTTTCAGTGTGGCTCTTTTGTTCTGCCTCATTTCTTGATTCTATGACCTCTAGGGCCTCAGCAGCCTCCATGCCTCAGGCAGTGATCTGACACATGATTTGCAGGTGATGCTTTTGTTTAATTGATTGCCTCAGGAATTCTCTGATCCTGATTCTGAGATGCCTGACTTCCATACCCAGCAGAATGGCAAAAATGACTAATCCCTGAATTGGGAATCCTTTCCATCTTACCTATTTACATGATCCCATTTAGTCATTTGGTGAGACTTACAAAGACTATCCATGAAATAGCGAAACCAAATATTTTTCAGTTCATCACAAAACTTAAGAAAAAAGTCAAGCCTTGAGTTGAAATACTAAAGTATTTTATGACCAAGATATAGAATGATGCAAGAAGCATCAAAAGAAGATATAACATATTGAACCACTGTACCGAAGATAATTGACCTGTTGAACCATTTTAGGAGGTAACATAAGAGTAAGGCTACATGATATTGAAGGAAAAACACCAAGCTATATTGAGTACATTGGTGAAAAGCAAAGATGCGGGAATTCATCTAACACCTACTCAGATGGTTTAAATACATGAATGAAATTCTGTAAATGCTCAAGCGTTCGTACCAAGAAATATTGAAGGTGTCTACCACATTTATGCCCAATTCCAATGTAATGAGACCTAACAGAATGCAGAATTTACCAAGCAGTATCAGTAAAACATAATGTAAGTACAATTTTATTGTAGATAATTTAAAAATGAATGGAGCAATATGTTAGAAGGAAACTACAAGATACTTCAGCCAGATGTGGAATGAGAGATAACAGTGATAATTTCAAATAGGCTTAATCAAAATTAGAGAAGATAGGAACAATGTTTACCTCTGTTTTATTTATTAATACAAAGGTATTCTGGGAAGGGAAAATTATGGATAACGTGTAAATATGTAAATGTATAATATGGATAATATGTAAATATGTAAAAAAGACTAGAACATTTAATTTGCTCACAGAGAAAATATAAAAGGCCGAAAGATTTAGTCATTGAAACAGAATAAAGGAGTATTAAAATTTCAGTGGCATCAGATCCAAAAACATTGTTAGCAAATTTCATTCCCTTTTAATTCCATTTTTTCCAAAAAGTTTTTAAACCTCTTTCTATTTAGCTAGTCACTAGTTATTATGTACATAACATGTGCTAGGCTATGTCTTAGAATCTGGTACATGTCATTAAGCATACAAATGGATTTTCTGTGTCATTAGACAATGTAGAATAATGAATAACAACCAACTATGTGTTCAGGAATTTTGAGTGCCAAATTAATCATTAAGTGCCAACATTGTTAAAGTAATGTAATTAATTCTCAACATTGATCGCTAAAATTTAATATTTTAATTTCTTATAGGTAAAAATAAAAATTATTGAAATTTTATAACTTTTCAAACTTTACAATAATGTCAAAGTCAGGTTTTAATCTATATTTTTTCTAATACTAAAACTTGCAAAATATTTCCCCATGATTTCTACCTTCTCTAACCTATGTTAACTTTCTTTCATTTAATAACTTAGGTATATCACATAGGTGGGTCTGACTTCAGCCAATGGGATCAACAATACCTTCAACCAGGCCTCCCCAGCCAGAGGTCAGAAATATCCAGACTGCTGGAAGACCAAGTCTCTAACTCTGCTCCTGCTCAGCCGCCGAGATGGGAGATGGTTTTGCCCCTCTGCAAGTGCACATGCACCCACTCTGGGCCTCCTCGGGGCCTACGTGTACTTGGGCTCTTGGCCTCTTGGACCCCGGGGGTCACCCAGTTCTACACATGTGGGTGCTTTTTTTAATGTGTTTTTTCTTAGTGCCAAGTTGTGAACCCCAGCACAGCTTCCTCTTGGCTTGGCACACTTTCCAGAAATACTGTGTACCCTTTGGAGACTGTAAAACCCGAAACTTCCTTGCCTTCATCAAAACTCACTTGGACTACAAAACATGCTTTGGAGTGAATTCGTTTGGTATGTGAAGCAAATACAGAAGAACCCTGAACCTTGACACCATTCTGTTCTGGAAGAAGTGTCAAGAAATGATACATTGAATTCTGACTCAATTTTTCCAATAAGAAATAACTAAAATTGGATTAATGCATTCCCAACCACCAAGTTGTTACCCTAACCTGACCTTTTTATACAAAACATTACACAGGAACTTCAAGGTAAGTTCAAAGTTAAATAATATAAATAAAAAACACAACACTGAAAAAGCTTTTAAAACAACCGTATGGCCCATACCTTGAGATTGATGAGGATCTGGACCTGTGGTCACAGCTGTGGAGAGGAGGGATGGAGAGTCATTGTTTGAAAGGGGAATTTCCTTCCATAATCAACTGGTTGCTGCTTCTCAAGAGTTTTTGTTTCCTTCTTTGCCTTTTTTCAGTAGGACCTGGCTGGATGTCTCTAAAAGAAAGAAAGAAAAAATGTCAAATGTGGTCTGCTGTTGGCATTTCCTTAATTGATTTCTGAAAGGGCTTACTAAATTATCGATAACATGGTTAACCAGTTTCTTTTGTTTGTTTTTTTTGGGGGGCATCACTGCACTCTGGTGGCAGTGGGAGGCCCAGCCTTGCTCCCGGAGAGCTGCTGCTGGATTTGAACTGCCAAGCCAGTGGGCCGCAGTCCTGCACTCAACACTATGACACCAGGGCTCAACCCCTCAACCAGTTTCTTATCAAGTTGATTATTAAAAAAAAAAAAAACACCTTTCTCAGGACCCATTTTTTTAAATCTAAAAAACTAAGAACCCAAAACTAAGAACATAGCAGCAGGATTCTTGGAACAGTCATGGAAGATTTAAACAACATGAGCAAACAATACCAAGTAACACCGAGTGAATGACACTCGGACCACTTCTGCTTACAACAGTCATGTGCGTCAGTTGGACTCTGATGTTTTGTTTGAGCTCCCATGTGAAATGTTCTCCACATTTTGCATAAAAAACACAATTATGTCAAGTACCGATGTGGTCAAGTCCCCGGGTTCTACTGTCAATGCAGCATAATACACTCCAAAAGCCTCTCGATTTCTCTGATATTCTAATGTCTCTGCTCTTGCCATGAAAATATATTGGACGATGAACAACATGACCTGTGGAGTCCCAGCAGTCAAAACCCAAAGCAGACAGCCTCGACTTTCAAAAGCAGAATGATTGATGTGTTTGAACCTCTGACCTCTGAGCAGATCACTCTCTAATCCACAGTGCCACCTATGCTTGAAATACCACTCACTCAGTAGCCAGCTAATTCAACCAAAATGAGCAGCTTCCTAATTGACCCTAATTGAATTCAGATGACTGAGCAATGAGCATTTATTTCTGTAAGCCACTGAGATGTAATATTGTGTAGTCTGCAGGACTTCTAACCATTTAACTCCAGAAACTGTTGAAAATTTGTATTTCCACCCAGAAGCAAGTATATAGAATCAGAATATACAATTTAACAAGATCCCCTGGTGATCCTGATGGATGCATTCTTATGAATGCATGCATCAAGAGTACTGGGGAACCTATAGAATTCACCTGGTGATCTCATTGCAATGTACCCGATTTTTGATTGAGTATATCTGAAGGAGGCTGAAGCAGAATGTACTGGCACAAAGTTCTGGGATCAAGATGACCACTCTGTAGTATGGAGGAATTAAGGCAGAACAAGATACTATGTATGACCATGAGGAAAGTTTGTATACAAACTATGGGGCCCGAAGCTCAGACAGCCACCTGAAAGAAAGGGAGTTGTAGCAGGGTCCGGTAGGACCCGGTGGTACCCAGAGTCACCAGAAATGGACAAAGGCATGAACAATCCAGAAAAGAACAGAAGATGCAGACGGGAGAATGGCCAGTAAATAAGGTGACTTCCTCCTGCATCAACATCAGGAAGTTCAGACACACCAACCTCTTCAGATATAGCCGGGGGTTCCTAACAGCCATAGGTCATTATCTTGTCTAGAACTGGCAGATGTTGAACGCACTTTGAGGAATAGGTAAATCAATTAGCTCCTACATGGCTTCAATCTGCTTATTAAATGGGGTGCTAATTTGAGTGCAGTACTGTGAGCATTTTGAGGGGCTAATAAGCCTGAACTAGCTAGGAAGCAATAAACAACCCGAGCCAATACACAGGTAATCTTAAACTCACACATATATAGGATGTCACGATCTCAGTGAATATGGTTATTAAGCACTTTTCAGAATTCCTGTAGGAACAAATGTTTCTCAGTGAATAAAGACATAAAGCACATTTTGAAAGTTCTTTATTTTTAATTTCAACAAGGTGATGTTTATTAAGTAATGAATGGAAGTACATTTTGTTCAACAATATTAAAAAAACTTTTTCAATTTAAAGAATCTCAGAATATTTAGTCTTTTAAAATTGTTACTGCTGATTTTTTGAAAAATACAAAAGAAAGTGTTTTAATTAAGATATGATTACTCATTTATGCACAAACAATAGACAAATAAATGTGCCTTCATTTACTTATATGCATATAAACTAAGATCTATATAACATTTTTGGAGTGAAATTCAAACACTATTGAATACATATATAAAGATAGAGGTGGAAAAGAGTTTTTGACAAGTTCTTGATACTCTGACTCCTTATTTTACTTATCAAATTTTCATAAATATGGCAGTATTTTGTTGTTATTGCTTTTATTTATGTTAGATGCACCACAGTTGGTTCTGACACACAGTGCCCCGGTGCTGTGCCCTCTGTACAGATGTTGTTACACTGGAGAACATTGTCGCAGCCACTGTGTCACTTCATTTCACTGAGAGTCTTCCTTGTCATCCCTGACTCTCCACAACACGAAGCAGGAATCCCTTTTCCAGGGATTGAGCTCTCTGACAACACGTGATCTCAAAACCCTGTCTCATGTTTCGTTCTACTGTAAAAGGGTCGCTGTGATGTAAACCATCTTTGGTGGCACCTAACAATTACAACAATGTAAATGTACAGTTGTATAACTCGAGAGTGTATATCCTTTCTAATATTTCAGGAATCAGATGATTCAGATTTAAGAAGATCAATACCTTTATCTCATATTTAACTGGAAAAAATGTCCTAAAATTATTTGAATGCATTTGAATTACTTCCATCTACCCCACAGAAACCACTCACCTCCAGAGATGCTAACATTCACTGATAAAAGACATGCAAAATATGGATAGGTTGATAGATCTACAGATAATGTAAATAGGCATAGGCCTTAAAGAAACAAGGAAACTAAAGTAATTCATCTATTCTGGTTAATTAATTTATTGTAATAATTTTTTTATGATCATATCTTTGAATGTCCACCAAGCACCAGATAAATTTCGTTGTTCTAAAAATTCAAATTCAGGTATTATGACTCACTGACTCACAATCTGCATGGAAAGACAGAATATTGGTATGAAAAGAAGATTATGATAAATGGTTATATAAATTTATTCCTTATCCCTTTAAAGGCTGATAAACATAGAAAGTGGATAAAATTAAAATATGGACAGTAACAGTCACCCTCTTGCACATTATTCTTACTTAGTTCAGCATTAAGTATGAAGCATTGATTAAATACTTCAGAAGAAATACATGTAAGTCTAGAATAAGATGCATGAAAAATTTAAAAATTATGTAATAATATAATCACTCAGGAAACTTTTTCACAATACAAATATATTTTGTCTTTAGTTTACACAGTAGAATGGAAAATTCAATAAAAATTGGAATTTCATATCTTGGGAGGAAAAACACATTAGTAAACTACTTCATGTAAAGTCTACATTTCTATATAAATTTCAAAATAAGGGATTTAACTAAGTTCACTTTCCTTTCTAGGTTTCTTATTTGTTATAAGTCCTTTAATTCTCTCAGTTCTACCACATCTATTTTCAACCTAAAATACATTTTAGAATTACCAAAGTTTTTTGCCCCCAAAACATGGAGTTATCTATACTTTAATGAATATATGGTGAAAAGAACACCCATCTTATCCTGGATTAATTAATTCTCTTTTATCTCAAATGCATATCATTTGGTAGGCAAATAGAAAGCTATTATTGTGTGAGCTGCTGGCATTCACCAGCAGGTTCCAACTCACAGTGCCTGTGTGCCTCAAACAAACTGCCGCCTGCTTCTGCGCCACCCTCCAGTCTCTGCTTCCTGGGGCCCCGTGTGCCAGCCCTATATCCTTGATGAGCTTGCTCTTTGGGGCTGACTCTCTACTGTAGAAAGCACAATGTGCTTTTGCAAGTACTTGATCCTCTTGAGAATATTTTCAACGTGCTTGAGACAGTGACTTATTATCTTCGCTTCTCAGACATTCTGGGTATACCTCTTTCAAAAAAATGTTTGCACTTTCTTTTGGCAATTTATGCTGTAGAGTATATTCTTCACCAACACTGCATGCATCTCTTCTGCTTTGTTCTTCCATATTATCAATTTTTGCAAGTACATGAAAATGTAATAACACCCTGACTAATAATACTATGCCTTGGGTTAAGTACATTTGAATGCTCACATCAAACTTTCCTCTTGTTCATCATGCTGTTGCTTATTGGCAGTGAAGATTTTTAAAATTTCTTTCTGCTGAGGTGTAGTCCGCACTGAAAACAGTGCTTTTCGCTTTCCATCATTAAATGCTCCAGCCCTCTTTGTTTCAGTAAGCTGTGTCAGCTACATATTGCCAAATGTCAACGAGTTTTGCTCTTCTCTTGATATTGCTTTCTTCTTCCTGTGTTCAGTTTCTTGAATTATTTGCTCAGCTTTCAGATTGCATCAGTATGGTGAAGGATGCAATCTTTATTTTTTTAACATCTCATTTGTTTTTATTAGTAAGAAAGCCCCATCACCAGAAGGATACAATCTTGATACACGTTTCCTTATGCTGAACTATGCAGCAGTCAATCATTTTGTTCTGGTGTTTCCTTTCGATCTGCTTTGGAGCCTGCAGGTTTTGCAAGCTATCTCTAATTTACAATGAACAATCTGCTGGGGTCCACATAGTCAAATGTCTTTATATAGTCAATAAAACACAAGTGAACATCACTAAAGGTATTCTCTTTTATCTAGCTATTTGACATCAGCAATGAAACCCTCTTGCATTTCTGACAGTTTTCTTTCAATGCCATTGTTTATATTTATTTACATTTTATGGTACTACAATGAACCTATGATCCAATTCAACAGTTCATTCATATTAAGAAGGGCTGTGAAAACAAAAACATTTTTCTTCTTTCTAGCACCAGCTGATGCTTATTTGCCTTTTTGCCCAACCCTCCCTTCTGTGTCCCCAGGCAAGCATCAGTCTAGACACTTACTGTCTTACTTCCAACCTTCCCAGTTTCCCTGCACAGACAAACATACAAACAAAGGCAGGCAACAAATAAGGATCTAGAAAAAAATGATCATTTGAAGCAGTAAAGGTCTCAATCTAAGAGAAACAGACACTATTAAAACTTCATAATAAATTCATGTTGTGTCTGAAAGGAGAATAAATTACAAGGTGTTACACGCAAGAATAAACTCAGCTACTAAAATCCTGTACAGTACTCTCTTCTGGTCGGAGGGTTGTTACTGTTTCTAGTCTACATAAATTCAGGATTTATCAGAGACTCAATCCATAGTAGGGCCTTGCAAATGGATTTGGGGGTACCAACATCGTCCTTAGCTTTCTGAAAACCAGGTTTTACCCACCTTGCCATCAATTTTAGAACACTTACTGTTCTCCTGTACCTGGCATTGTTGGTTCCCTGCTCACCACCCACTCCATGTCCCCAGTCCCTGTCTGACTATGTGTATGTTGATAGATTTTTCTTTCCTGTTCGTTATCTATGCATACAAAATGTACTGTCAAATAACAATCAGCGATCTATTCTGCCATCTTCCCCTGCTCTTATTCTGACTGAAGATACATTTTTCCACACGGGTAGTCAGGTTGCTTCCTTTATATTCCAATTAGCAAATTCCCTGCAGTATATCTTGTTGAATAAAGATATTTGCAAAGAATAGATAGTAGATCTTGCAAAATTCTGTTTTGTGATTTCATGTGTCATTTTCATCATCAACATCATATTTTGCAGTTGCAAATATCTCATGTTTCTAACTTGCATATTCCAAACATAAATAATTACCAACATATCTTACTTATCTATTTGAGCAATTTCAGAGGGCAGAAATTAATGAAAGCTTTCACTTTCTTCTTTGGTATTAGTGGGCAGTGTGGAAATCAGAAGAATTGGTATATTAAATAGTGTTTCACGTAGGTGTGTAGGATTATCACTGTTTTTAAACTGTCTGGGAGTAGTACAATGCACCCCACATTTTTACATTTCCTCTTCCTAGAGATGCCACACCCTTGTCCTCATTCTTACTTCTTTTCATTATAGAATTCCTAAAGATTCACAATTCATTATGGGACAAATCCACATGTTTTCATACTCTCCAATGAATTTTATTTTCATGCCATTCCATGTTCCCACCCCCCCCCCCAAGAAAAACCTAAGTTACCAAACAAACAAAGTACAAAGACACAGTGTATCACTATTTTATGAAATTTCCTCCGGTAGTGAATGGATTTTCAATTATAACTCTTTACAGAGAAGGTATGATACAGTTTTGGATACCCACAGGGACAGTTCTACCCTGTCCTTTCGAGCCCCTATGAGACAACTCCATGCCAGGGAGTGAGTGAATGAGTGAGTGATTCACCTATATGCTTCACCATGTTAATCTCCTATGCGAATTATATAGAATAATTGTTAGAACTTTTGTAAACGAAATCCTAAAATCTTGACTTTTCAGGTTCACACAAATTGCCATTTTTCATCACTTTCTATTGTTATACATGTCAATTACTGTTATCCATTGAAGACATTCTTATCTCATTCTACACTTTCCTCTTGTACTGAATTTTCCAATTATACGTAGTGGTCTGAGACTTCATAGAGCTGACTTCATGAATATCTTAGCTTCCACACTTTTTATTTGAAATATGTTATTTGTAAAGCTACAATGTGAGGTGCTGGCAGACACTATTTGACCAGATATGACAAATACACAAATAGACTATGTATTCAATGTGAAGAAGCAAAGTTTCCCTCATCTAGTTTCAATGTTGTCAATTGGCCATGAGATAGTTGCACATTAATTGTGCCACACAGATCAGTATGGATTCAGTCATGTAAAGAGTGTCTCAGCCCTCCTATCCCCAGTTCTTCACCCCGAACACCATCTTCCTACGCAGTGCTTCCTCTTTGACTGTAGTCATTTAGAACTACCCCTGTCAAAGCTCACAGCGTCAGACAACCAAATACGAAGATGTCAATATGCTTCCCATTCTCCTTTAGGATTGCAACATATTCAAAGGGTCCCTATTGATTTCACCTTTAGGGACTCATCCCTGGTAATCCCTTATTGACCAGTGACTGCGTATTATTATTCCAACCCTGTGGTTCACTGTGGCTATTGTGCTCACCTGTTTGCAGGTAATTAAGCAACACAAGTTGGTTTTTATTTTAAGGTACGATCATAAAATGGAATTTTCTTACAACATTACACCTATCATCTCTGACTTACAAAAGTGAGCAGCCACGAAAACCTTCAAAAGTGCTGCTGGTACCCTTGTCAGTCCATGTAATGAAATATCCTCTAGAATTTTGCAGGAACAGTAAACATTGCACAGAGTAGAATCATTCTCAGAAGTCCATTTCCTGCAGCTCAGAGATTTTTTTCTCAACATTTACTCATTTCACACTTGTTAACGGTAGTCTAATATTGAGTCCAGGCTTCGGCTAACTAACATAGCAACCTGTTACCACCCCTTCTGGGTCCATAGATCAGACATGAAAACTCGATTCCTGGAGGTGGACAATCCCAGTGAGTTTCACAATTTAGAATCCTCTATTTAGTCCTCCTTGACCTGCCACTTTGGATCCTATTCTCACATAAAGAAATTAACCAGGAGTGTGAAGCAGTAGGGATATTATCTGATGTATATTTTAATAAGACACACATTGACTGTAATAATTATAATTAATAAGCTAATGAAAAGTTCAAGGAGTCCTCCTAAGAAAGTTGCTCCACCCCTGAAGGAGAAAGGATCAGGATTTATGTCTATTCACAGCCATCATTCATTTGGATTCACAGTGACCTTAGAAGAGAAGAGAGAACTGCGTCGGTGGGCATGCAGTTTAAGTCTTTACCAGCACAGAAACCTCAACAGTCCCCTGAGGAACGATTGGTGGGGTGCAACTGTTGACCTTGTGGTTAGCAGCATGATGGCTAACCCACTAACTCATCATGGCTCCTGTCCCCTAGGGATTTAGAAATGGTGACACTAGGACATGGTTGGGTTTTAAATACAATACTTATAGAACGGGCTTGCTGTATTTTGATAGCCTCTTTTTAACAGACTATAAGATAATTTCAAGAATTCCAGTTAATAAGCTTGATTTTAAATGAATAGTTTTCAGACTAGTTTTTCTTTTTATTTATTTTTCTTTGTAGAGCCACTCTCCACTCTAAATGATTTTTTTATTGTTGTTTGTTTTTTTGGGGGGGGCATCACTGCATTCTGGTGGTGGGAGTAGGAGGTCCAGCCTTTGCTCCTGTGGAGCTGCTGTTGGAATTGAACCTCCGTCCCAGTGGGCCACAGTCCCACATACAACCACTATGCCACTGGCACTCAGCCTCTAAATGATTTTTATCTATTATTATTAGCAAATTTTATCTAATTTTATCATGTGCTTTTCTATGAATATTAGCCATTAATTTCTATTAATATTATCTTCTAATAGGAGCTCCCCTGGTTGTGGTTAAGCATTGGGTGCCAACTACTAGGTAAGCAGTTTGAAACCACCAAGTGTTCCACTGGGAGGAAGATGAAACTTTCTACTCCCTTAAAGACTTACAGCCGTGGTAATAGACCAGAGCAGTTTTTCCCTCCCCTAAGAGCTCTGCTGGAGTCAGACCTGCCTCACCGACATTGAGTTTGTTTGGTTTTCTGGGTGGATCTAGTCCAACTCAAACTTGCTTTCATCAGGTTTACTGATCCTCATTGAGACCCCATAGTTGTACCCCCACGTAGATCTACTCCTTAGGGTTATTGCAGTGGGACAAAGAGCCTCAAAGGAATGTGAAAAGTCTCTAGTGATCATTAATACTGTTCTCCTTGCTCCCTTCTGTAACTCTCCAACCTGCTTCTGCTTCTGTAGCCTGTCTGGTCACTTCTACCTAGTCAGTCCAGCAATCCCATGTGAGCACTCCTTTCCCAATGAAAGTTCTCAAGACCTCAGTTATGAGGCTCAGTCTCTGGATAAAAATCCAATGGGCCCCAAGACCCATAATATAGTTCTCCCTGTTGTGCTAAGCTGCTTAGCATTGACAACTCCATCAGAGGGACTTCAGGAATATCCTGAGACAGGAACCTTTACTGAAGTAGAGATTCTCATGTTTACCCAGTGGAGTGGGAGTTAGCAACCCCACGTCTAATGCATCATGCTACCAGAAAAACGAAAGCAAACCCAATGGTAGCTCAAAATGACGCAGAAGGAGAGGGTAAAATGCTATAGATAGCAAAACGTCTGGTCTTTCTCCCACAGAACTGAGTCATACTTTTGAATTACTAATCTTGAGGATCACAGTCCAGTGCATAACTTTGATTCCATCTAACCTTTAGCGAAAACATTTTTTGATGGAACGTTCCCAAAGACACCTAAGTAGACAGGCCTGGTGGTTTGCTTTGAGATCCCTGGGGCGCAGTGCTTCTGGTCAAGGTACAAACAGCCAAATTAGCAGTTAAAAACCATCAGCGTCTCCTCAGGAGAAAGACCAGGCTTTCTACTCTGGCAAGCCTTGCCAGTTTGGAAACCCACAGGGGCAATCATCCTCTGTGCTAGAAGGTCACCGTGAGTCTAGATCAACTCGATGACCATGAGGGAGAGACAGGGCAGTTCTGTTCTTGGGGCCACCATGTGTCTTAAAGGACTTAAAATGCTAATAACAACAAAATTGTGGTAGTTACATAATCTGGTGTCAACTCCAGACCATTAAGAGGGAAGGGGTGGAGTTTGGCCTGGCAATGAGGTTGTAGCTTGATGACCTCATTTGGAGGCAATATGGAGATAAATAGCTCACTGGAGTCTAGATACCCCCTCTCTCTGCTGTGTCTCCATGTGAGACATTCCTGTTGACAAGCCTCATGGAGCTATGCTGATGACATTCAGCTGATGGAGCTGAAGGAGCCACGCGGAGACACATGGCAGCACTAAGATGCTTCTCCCGCCAAAAGGCTTTCTACCCAGTGGTCTGTGATTTTCTTGCAATCGTGTTGCATGAGTCTGAAGAGGAATCTACTGACTAATATCAGACTTAATGGACTTGATCTGGACTGGGCTGGGGTGTTTTCTTAATATGTAATTATTCTTTTATAAAAAGTTCTCTCTTATGCACATTTAAATACCTATGTATTTATTTCTCTATCCCATTCAGGTTAACAGAAAATCTACTGGTCTTTATTGTATGAAGATTAAAAAGAGAACATTGCAAAATAGTAGATAAATGAATTTCAAAATAATAATAAATATAATTTACTAAATATAATATTTTATTGCTAAAATAGTGAAACAAGTGACATTTACATATTAATAACTATTTTGGGATCAATGGAAGGAGCTGGGTTCTCCTTTTTTCTTCAAAATATACACTCTAATATTTTTCTTCTTCTAGTTGAAGAATATGACAAAAATCCAATGTTACATAGGTAGGTTACTAGCAAAGAAGGGTGCATGTGAATGGTCTTTTAAATATAATTATGTATATTTATTTTAATACTACAATCAAACAGGACAAGCGATATTTCTGTAAAGGTCAGTTCCAATATGGTACTTAAAAACTTATCAGTATATTTTGTCAACTTTTACATTAAAGTCTATATTTATAGTTCGTACTTTAAGTGGCACTTTTTGTGCCTGTATAATCTTGTAACACTATGCATTGATCTTTTGGAAAATATTGATTCATTGTGTTATGCAGATACTTCAAAGCTGACACATTTTATTATGCCACATCAAAAATCTCATTTATAAATAGTACCATGAATATTATTAGAAAGATTTTTAGTATTGGGAATCGGGAAAACTTACGGTATCACACACAATCTTTCCAAAATTCTAATTTTCCACTTCAAAGCTAGAATTTTATCATTGGCAAGACATGCTCTCAGTTCTGTCTTTTTTCTTTTTGGAGAATAATATGTACTTATCCACTTTCAAGGAAATATAAGCTAAATGTCTAAGCTTTGGTTGCTATGATTTTTCTGTCAATTGTTTTTCAAGTGAAAAATTTGTCCTGTGAACTAATGAGCTAATTCAGCTTGTGACAGAAGCAATGAAACCAGTTTTAATTTTTAATTTTAGACAATCTTCTAAATTTCATATGAAGCAAAAGTACTCCCGCCCACCCCAACTCACAATTCATGACATGAGGACAATACTTTAAAGGAATTATAATTGTTACTCCTTCCCCAGTGACGTTTTTATTTTGTTGCTGTCTCGGGTTCTGTGGTAGTGACGTAAACTGAATCTGAGGGAGTCTATGTATCTGTTGGATCTGTGATGCTGGGGCTTACTAGACATAAGTTTCACAGTTCAAAGTCGCCAGCAGGTCCACAAAAGAAAGGTGAGCCTGTTTTCTTTGTACACAGGGCCACTAGGCGCCAGTATCCACTCAATGGCAGTGTTTTGTTTTTCTTTTTGTAGGGGGTGGGCAGAGTGGTTATTCCTCCTTCAGGTGTCATCCTCTTGATCTCTGCTAGCCCTTTTGACCATTGTTGCTTTTGCATCATTTACACAAATTAAAAAAATGAATAAAATTGCAATATTGAGAAAGCAGTCAGCACATTTAAATGACACACAACAGTTGGTTGCATGATTACTAGTAAAAAGTTGGTCATTTTAACCAACTCAGGGACACTACCGAAAGTCGGTTGTGAAACACGTGGGAGTTACATAATCTATCGTCAATTTGAGACTTCAGAGTGAAGGAGTGGAGCTTACTCTCTCATTCAGGGTGCAGTTCCATGGTCTCATTTGGAGGTGCTAAGGAGATAAACAGCTCACTGGAAGCAGGATACATGCTCCCCCAGAGAGACATTTATGACAGAGCCTGATGGAATTCACTGAGACAGCCAGAGTTCTGGAGCCGGAGGAACCATGTGGAGACCCCTGCCAGAGCTGAGATGCCTCTACCACCACTGAATCTACAAGCTCTGCACCAACAGGCCTGTGATCTTCCTGCATTCAGCAACATTTCATGTGTTTTGTGAGTCTGAAGAGAAATTTTCTGGCTGGTAGTGGATATGGGTTAACATCAGACTTGTGGACTTGATCTGGACTGGCTGGAATATTTTCTCAATATTCAATTGCTCTTGTATATAAAGATCTTTCTTATGCAAACATGAACCTTCCTAGATTTGTTTCTCTAGTCAATCCAGACTAACATAAGACACTGGAGCACTGATGTACTCTGAACTATATACTGTGTTGACATAGAATCAACTAAATCACAACCAATTACTCACAAAGACTACTTTAAGTAGAGAAACCACAGGTGAATTCAGGAACTGGTAAAATATCTGTTAAGATGTTTTATATATATATATATATATATATATATATATATTATATATATGCTGCGTCCACTTTGAGATGAATTTTTGACCACAGCTCCTTTAATTCCATGACTTGCACAGCTTTTCATTCCAAGTATGGATGATAGCAGCATTTTGAATTTACTGATATGAGTGGTGTCGCTGAGTCAGTGTTCAGTAATGGCACAAACAGCACATGATGCCCCTTTCCTTATACTTTGTCTGCCACGATCATAAAGTCCTTCACTAAGAATGTTAGAACCTTCTTTCCTTTGGAGGTCTATGAGTCTCTGAAGTAATGTCTATCAAACAGAGAGAGGGTTTTCCATTGTGTGCCTTGTCTCTGGACCACAATCACTAGTTGTACATCTAAACTGTGTGTATGTGTATAGACACATAGAAGGGGGAACCCCCCAAATGAGAATTTTCTTTTTCCCCAAAGCTATGTGTTTACTTATTTATTTTTTACAAAACAATCTTAGCACCTTAAAATTATTCTGTATTACAGTTAATCCATTTGTCAAATCTGTGATTCTATTCTTGGAAACATTTTTTAAACTCATCTGTTTGGATGGCTGACAGCACCTCTCTTTTTTTCTTCACCTCTTCAGTGTCATCAACATGCTGTCCTTCCATGTCCCTCTTTATTTGCAGAAACAAAAAGAAGTTGCACACAGGGAGTAAGGTCAGGTCAGTAAGGCGTGTGGGGCAAGAAGACATGCTATTTTTTGTCTCAAACTGGTACACTGTGATGGCTGTGTGAGCAGGTTCATGGTTATTATGGCATAACCAGTCTACCTTCTGCCAAAATCAGACCTTTTTTTGGTCACACACTGTTATATTCTTTTTAGAACTTCTAAACAGAAAACTTTATGACCTTATGGATGAGCTACAAATGCACTATCCCTGTCACAACATCGTCTTGACCTTTTATTTTACATGATGAGATTTCCACTGGCTTGATTGGTATTTGTTTTCAGGTTCATAAGAGTAGCATCATGTCTGCTCACCAGTATTGAGCTTGACAAAAAGTCTGGGTGTTTTGCAGCTGTTCTTTCAAAGCATGGCATGTTCTACTAACTTGATAATCTTTTCGCTGGTCAGTAAGATTCCAATGCACAAATTTTGCCACAACTTTCTCATTCCTAAATGTTCCCCTAAAATTTGCTGAACCAAGCTCCAAAATTGTCCATATAAGTTCCCCAACTTTTCAATGGTCTGTCATTGAACTGTAAGCACAAGTGCACACACTCTGGTGACATTTCGCCTGTTCAGAAATTTGATGGACCTCCAAAGCAAGATTTTACATCAATAAACATTTCACCTTTTTTGAAAGGAGAAAACCAAAGACAAACTTGAGGTTCTTCCCTTAGTGCTGTCCTTCTAAGTTGTTTTCAATATCATGACAATTTCTGCAACATTTTTCCTAAGAAGGAAACATGATTTCACAGCAGCATGCTGTTCTCTGAAATAAGTCACCATAAACCTTGGGGTTCAATTGAAACTACTTTGACAAGAAAATTCATGGTGACCAGAGAGAAACTTCCTAGGTGCTGCCACCAAGGGCACAAACTCAGAGTGAGTTGCTAGATGCTTACCTAAATGTGCACCTAAATGCCCAGCCAAACTTTTTTTGTTTTTTTGGGGGGAGGAGTATACTAATGTATACACACACACACACAAACACACACACATACACACATATATATATACATATATACACACACAAATAGAATTTTGGAGGGATGACAGTGTATATTACTTCGATAAGTTTATTGCTTTGGAAATACTTTACTGTATCAAGCATCTACTAATCTTTTAGAACTGCTGATTATTACAGTGTCCTGGTGACTGTCTCTGTAGGCAAAGTACTTGTTGATTATATAAAGAGGCTTCAAACAGTTTCTAGAAAACTGGAATTGAAAGATAAAGGAATTTGCGCATGAATTTTTGAAGTCCTCATGTATTCTGTTATTTAGATTTCCCTGCTATTGGATCCCAATTGATATCTTTCTCAGGCTACAATTACACCCAGCAAAAGACTTTTAAAGAAGCTGTTTTTTTGTTTCCAATCTATTTTTCATCACCTTGATGAATGAACAATTTAGACTTCCTTGTTGAGACATAGCTAAACAGAAAGAGAGCTTTTATGATTTAATTTACTTGGACAGTTTTATTTTCTTCATCATTTGAGGTCTAATTTTGCATTTTATAATTGGGTGTAACCAACTTACTACTGGGCTTTATTTTAACAAGGTTCAGACAACAAAGACATGTGAGAGATTTGACATGTCCAATACCTCATTTAAAATTTTTGATTACTATTACTTTATAATCAGAATATTTATAAACTCTTTATTTTGGGGGGAATTATAAACAGTACATATAAACTTATAGTGACATAAGAAAATTTCATACTGCTGATCCATTTGTAAATATATTATTAATGCTATGATGTAAGATAAGTTGGTTGTAAATGGAGTTGGTGAACTTTTAAATTTGTGTCTGAAACCACCTTTATTTTAAATATATTGAGTGCCGAATTAAGCCAACTACTTGAGCAAGTGTTAAAAACATTTATAAATACTCAAGTCACTTTTCCCAGCAACACAGAATATTGCCTTATTGATACTCTATGCTTCATGTGGACATATTAATTAAGCTTCTACTTTCAAAAGTTAAAAATAAATTTACATATAACATATTATTTGTATTTCTATTGATAAAAGTTATAAAATAGTCCAATATTTCTGTCATATACATCATATACATATTCACAAGAATAGCTAGGCACTTGTATACCTGAGGAACTCCTGATATTTAATATCAGTCATTGATCTTATACCAATTGGGCTAGGTGGGGTGCAGTTGTGTACAAGTGGCATTCTCCTGCACAGTAACTCCCCTAGAAGAAGTCACCAAAAGGTTTACAAAGAGCTAAACAAGCCCATCAATCAATCCATCATATAATTGTACTCAGGCATATACAGACTTACCTTAAACTTCTCATTTAATTTTTCACAATCTCATTCTCATAAAATTTGTATCTCTAACCTAACTGATTAGGTAATGGTCACAACTTGTCTTTCAGCTTGACATACTATGGTGGCTCACAAGTTGATGTGATGCTCAAACCTATGCCAATGGTGTTTCATATCCTAACAGGGTCACCTGGCACAAGTTTAAGTGAAGTTGCCAGACAAGGACAGAGGGGGAAAAGACTGGGGATCATTTTCTTTCTTTCTTTCCTGTTCTTTTAACCACATATTTTATATCTATATAAATCATCTTTTGGAAGGCTCTTATAACAATCTCCACATCAATTGTATCAAGCATATTTGCCATCATCATTTTCAAGACATTTTATTTCTTGATGCCCCAATATCAGACCTTCTTTTGTTCCCTCCCACCCTTGTGACCCCTTGATAAATTATAAATTACTATTACCTTCATATCTTATACCATCCACTGTCTCCCTTCACCTACATTTTTGTTGTTCATCACCCTTAGGATAGAGGTGAGCTTGGTTATACGTTGATCATTGTATCAGTTCCCCCTCTCTCCTCCTTCCCCATTACCTTCCCCCTACATTCATGGTATCAATACTACCATTATTGTTCCTGAGGGATTTATCTGTTCTGGATTCCATTCGTCAAGAGCTCTTTTCTGTACAAGTGTACATGCTACAGTCTAGTCAGTTTCTAAGGTAGGACTGGGGCTTATGATAGTGGAAGAGGGGAATCATTAAAGAAGTAGAAATGTGTGTGTTTCTTCAATGCTATACTGCAGCTTGAATGACCTGTCCCTTCCTTGTGACTTTTCTGTGAAGGGATGTCCAATTGTTTACAAATGAGTTTTGGATTTCTGACAGCCACCTCTTCCCAGCCCTTGTTATCATTGATATGGCTGTTTGTTTTCAGTTTTCTGATGCATGAAAATTGATCCTATAGACACCTTGTGATCACACAGGCTGGTGTGTTTCTTCCATGTGGGCTTTGTTCCTTCCCTGCTCGATGGCCAGTTGTGTAACTTTAAGTCTTTATGAACCCAGATACTAAAGCTTTTAATAGGCAGGAACCATCAGTTTTCTTCACTACATTTGCTTGTGCACTCATTTTGTCTTCAGCAATTGTGATGTGAAGGTAAGCACTGTGCATCTATTCCTGGACTCAAAGTAGAGACATATATATTGCATAAAATACTGGTACCATTTTAGAAGATGAAACTCTAAATGTATTCAAAATATATATAGGCTAAGAGATGCTTCTCAAAAGCAGAATTGACCTAAATGATATTGATGGATCAAAGCTTTCAGAATCTTTATTTGCTGATGGAACATGGCCAAATATTTGAAATGAACCATTGCAAACATGTTATGTCCTAGGTATAATCAAGAAAAATTAAAATTTCAAAAAAGAAATAGAACACATAAATATTAATATTGTAGGTATTTATGTGCTGAAATGAACTGTTGTTGACTATTTTGAATTAAATAAGCCTATGAACGAAGTTTAAAATGACCGAGGAAGAGCAGTGTTGAATTCACCATCAAATTGTGTCCATCATAGGGCAATATCCATATGCCCAAAAGGAAGATCAATTAATAAGAATATCATTCTAATTTATGAACCCACCAATAATGCCAAAGATGAGGAAATCAATTTTTTATTACTGAATGAAGTCTGAAATTGAGCAAACTTATAATCTAGATGCAAAAATTATTACTGGTGATTGTAATGCAAAAAAATTGTAAACAAAGACAAAGAACAAATAAACACTAGGTTTGATATGCTGAACACCAATGATCAAAGACTGGAGAGTGGTGGAATAATATCAAGGAAATCATACAAGACGAAAATGGAAAGACAATGACAGCAAAGAGAGTAAAGGAAATACTGCCAAAAAAGACCCTGAAACTTATTAAATACAGAGAAGCTAACAGAAGATAAACCATAAATAAAAATGATGTAAAAAGCTGAAAAGAAAAATCCAAAGGGCATGTAAAAAGAAAAAGCCAAATATTATAATAAAATATATAAAGAACTACACTTTAAAAATGATGGAACCCATTCAGCATTCCGCAAGCTAAAAAAAAACTGAAGAAAAATGCAAGCCTTCAATTGAAATATTGAAGGTGTCTATGATCAAAGTATTTTATGGTACAGGAAGAAAGAAAGGAAGGAAGCATAGACTCACTGTACCAAAATAATTAGTCAATATTCACCCATTTCAGGGACTAGCTTATGATCGCAATTGGATGGCATTGAAGGAAGAAGTTCAAGTTGTATGAAGGAATTGGTGAAAAATAAGGCTTTGGGGATTGATGGAATACTTGTTTCAGTAAAAGTATAAAATACTGACAGTATTCACCTTTGCCTGCCAAGGAATTGTGAAGGCAGCTGCCTGGCCAATGAACTGTGAAGCAAAACAAAACAAAAATATACTTGTGCCTCTTTCAAGGAAAGGTAATCCAACAGGATGAAGAAATTGTCCAACCATATAATTATCATTATCTTCAAGTAAAATTTTAAAGAGAATACAAAACCTTTTACAGTATTATTACATCAACAGACAAATTTAAGTATTCAGAAAAGGATTTGGTATGAGACCGTTATTAGGTCGAATAGATCTTGACCGAACACAGAGAAAACTAGAAAGATGTTTGCCTTTGCTTTACTACCTATGCAAAAGTATTCAGCTCAGTGGATCATATACTTAATTGTAGTCACGAGAAACCTATACACAGGCCCCAAAGGTACCATTAGAACACACCGTGGGAATACTACACGGTTTAAAACCCAGGTTCCTAAACTTACCTTGCCTGGCCTCCTCTTTCTAGCAAAACAAAACGGACCCAGGGTCGCTCTGGCAATTAAAAAAAAACAAAAAGCTTTGTGCTATAGCGTGCAAAGAGCTCTGGACTGTGATTTGGACTGCTATTAGCAAAGTCAGCACTGTGAAACCACCGGCCACTCCTTGGGAGAAAGATGAAGTTTTCTATTCCCATAGAAAGTTGCTTCCTCCCACCAGCTATCCTGATCCCAACTCTACCTTACAAATCCAGCTGGACCAGGGCTATGCACTGGAGCTGGTAACAGGGGTAAAAAGGGACCAATGATCCCTTCAGGACCAGGGGTGAGAGTGGTTATGCCAGGAGGGTGGAGGGAAGGTGGAGTAGAAAGGGAGAACCTACTGCAGAGACCCGCATATGACCTGCTCCTTGGCGTACAGACAATGGGAAAGTGGGTGAAGGGACACATTGAACAGTGTACAAGAACAAAATAAAGACAATTTGTAAATTATTAAGGGTTCATGAGGGAGGGAGAAGGGAGGGAGGGGAAATACTGGGAGCTGCTTCTGGTAGTCTAAGTAGAAGGAGGATGTTTCGAGAACGATGATGGCAACAAATGTGAAACTGTGGTCTGCATATAATTGACATATGTATTGATCATGATAGGAGTTGTATAGGCTCCCAACAAAATGATTTATTAAAAAAAAAGAAAGAAAGGAAGCTGTAGTCTCAGAGTCTGACAGAATCAGTTGTATTCAGTCCTATGTTTGCTAGGATGAGTTGAATTCAACCCGATGGCAGTGAGTTTATCAGAAGACTATGCCTCATGAATAATGTCTGTTATGCAGATGACACAACCCTATTTATTGTAAGTGAAGATGACTTCAAGCACTTGCCAGTGAAGATAGAAGATTATGGCCTACAGTGTGGATTAATTCTCAGCACAAATAAAATCAGAGTATTCACAACTGCTCCAGTGTGCAACATTGGGGAAATGGGAGACTAGATTGAAGTTGTCAAGGACTTTGTTTTATGTGGATTCACAAACACCTGCTACAGCTGCATCACCCAATTAGGCAATTTTTTTTTGAAAAACAATCTTGTTAAAATTACACAAAGCAAAAAGACCCCCTCAAGGATGAAAGTGGACTTGAATAGTTCAATATTTTAAATGCCCCAGTATTCATGAGAAAATGGGAAATGAATGGGGAAGAATGAATCAGAGTGCATGCCCTTGAGTTAGTGTTGGTGAAAATATTGAATATCCATGGAATGACAGAAGAATGAAACAGTCTTGAGAAGTACAACCAGAATGCTCCCTAGAACGGAAGATGGCAAGACTTCATCTCATGTATAGTGGACATTTTATTGAGAGGTGTAGTCCCTGAAGAAGGGTCAGAAAAAAAAAAAGGCAGAAAGATTTTCATTGAGATGAATTGACCTAGTGGCTGAGAAAATGGGTTCAGCCATAACTCTTGGAAGGATGGCACACAATCACTCAGTGTTTCCTTGGGTTATTATGGGTTCCCTGAGTAAGATTAGACTCCACAACACCTCAGAGCAACAAAGTCAAAGCTGGAAGGTAAATTAAACCTACCTGGTAAATAAACAAGTCATGGTATCTGAATCTTAATCGTATATTTTGTGATAACAACTGTGAGTTTTCAAGAATTATGATATTACTTTATTTAATTGGATTTCTCCTGTTTTCTGAATGCACCTTGAGGTACTAACTTTTTTGGCATCACTGCCCTCTAGTGGTTGTGGGAGCTACCCTGCCTTGCTCCTGCAGAGCAGCTGCTGGATTTGAACCACCAAGCCCTTGGGTCCCAATCCCGCACTCAACCACTTACACTACCGGGGCTCAGCCAGAGGAACTAATTTAAAATCTAGTGATTGTGATTTTTTCTTTTATCTTTCTAGTTTACAGAGAATGAAATAGCCCACATAACTTTATAGTTTTTTCATCAAAACTTCTTATAGTAGTAGGCATTTTATCTTTCAAAGACTTATCTTAATTGACATGCTAGATGGCCACAGAATAGAATCTATTAGTTTGTAATGGCATGAGATGATCTACTGCTGTACATTTTCCAACAGTAAGCAGCCTTCAAAGATAACCCATTTAAGTAATCAAGCTGGTTCTCCTCCATAAGTGCCTGTAACCACTCTGTCATCAAATTCTGCCACTGAAAGTTATAGACAGAACATAGAAACCACTCTCATTACTTTAGGCAGGAATTATTAAGGTAACAGTATTGTTGCTGACACACTTTTTATGGATTTGAAATGAAAGTCACTTCTATAACTAGGGAATTTCAGGAGGAAAAAGTCTGAATTAGATATAATTCATGACAAGCAAAATACTTCCTGTACTTCCATGCCTTATGCTTAGGGTCCTGAAAAAGCTAGTTTTAGATAGGGTAATGATGAATATAACTCCTGGTACCAAGTTCACCTCTTTAAACTGGCTTCCACAGTGGTGCTGGTGAACAAGAAAATTTAAGATAGCAGAAACTTATTTGTGCTTCCTCACTCTTTCAAATGGGTCATGGATGAATTTAAGTGTTGAAATCTAATTTTTATCTTAATTGTGCCTGTGGATAAAATTATGTACTGTAGCTTCTAGAATAAATGACACATCATAGAGGAAACTGGACATTAACATTAAGTGCCCAACTTCTATATTGACCCTCAATATTTTGTGTTTAGCACAGTAATTTAGTGCTTGGTTGGTAAACATATCACTGGTCACTTGAGTTCTTCAGTCTCTCTGGGAAAAAACAGGGGGAGTCAGTGTCTAAAATGATTTACAACTTTGGCAACCCTGTGGACGCCTCAGCATAGGCTCACAAGGGCACAATGAGTTGGAAATTGACTCCACGGCAATAATGTACATATATATGTATGTTTGTGTGTGTCCACAGTCCAAACAGACATGCAAACAGACATGTGCATACACACATATATGTAATCTTGGTAGCTACATTTTCTATATTTTCAAATTTGAAAATAAAAATGAATACTAAGGAAATGCATTGAAGTTTAGTAGGATAAAATATTTTGCATTTACTTAATTTTTGAAGGGCTTACCAGACAGGTGATATGAGGGGTTCGAAACACTAGTTGCTTACGCTGTGGCTGTTTGCTTATGCCAAGTTAATCCAACTCACAGAGACCATGTGACAGTGTGCACTCGCTTCATGGGGTGTTTGGTTCACGACTTTCACAGGAACGAATCACAAAGCCTTTCTCATTCTGAGTTGACACATAGGTTTAACCACAAACCTTTATCTGAGGAGCCAAGTGCTTAACCTCTGCGCTACCAGGGCTAATTAGGGTACATAGAAGTAAGCTCATCTTTACCCACAGTACAAGACAAATGACTCAACCAGACACTGTTTTAAACTTAAAAATAATGTATCATCCTAAATACATTCTAAAGAAAGCAGTAGTTAAAAAAAGAGAAACCAGTAGTAAAGATACATACCACTAAGTGGATCAAGTGTGCCTTGAAACCTTTTGCTCCAGTTACTGCTTTGAATTGTCACATTTTATGGATTTGGTACCATTTCTATGACATAGTTGCCCTATAAAAGAGTTCAAGTGGGAAAGACAGCATAGCAATGAAATCTGTTCATAAGAAATAAGTGGTCTCAAAACTCTCATCACTGCAAAATTTAAAGTGGATTTGATTGAAATAGTCACTTTTCAAGAGAAATAAACTGTAAATGATTTATTCATATTAGTATTTAATCAGAGAACCGTATCTTAGAAATAGATGAATGTAATCTTATAGAAAATCAGTTTTTGATGGAAAAATGTCACACTGTTTATTTATTCCTTAAAAACTGAATCTCAGTTTCAGTGCTAAAGTTTTTATACCAGTTCCCCCAAAGTTAAGAGTTTCATCACAAACCAGTATCTTAAACGTTGCACCCTTTCCTTGGTAAGAGAATGTTCATTGAGTATATGAGTATACACTATCAGATGATAAATGTGTTGACTATTTCTCTTACGTGAATTTCTTCTTACTATATCCACCCCTACCCCAAGGGGCTACTGTTCTTGAATCCCATAAGAACATGATTAATGACAGGATTCCATGCCAAGTAACAGCAAAAGTGGCAAATTGTAGCAATGCCATATTTTCAGGTGATCGGGAGTTGCGTCTCACTATTAACAACCCATGAAACAACAAAAATGAAATACTACCCAGTGCTGTGCCATCCTCATAAACACTGCAATATTTACAACCATTGTTTTAACCAATACATCAGTCATGTAGTTGAGGCCCTTCCTCTGGTTTGCTTACCCTCTACTAACTAAGCACAGGGATTAGTCCCTCCTTAAAACATGCCCAAAGTGCAGGAGACAAAGTCACTTCTAGGGGACCGTGCTCCCTTCTAAGGGGCATTCTGATTATACTATTTACAAAAGAAACGCTTGGTCTAGCTGACATTCCTTATGTATTCAAAATTATGTTCTACTACCATGATTAAAAAAACTAATAATACTAAATTTTAAAAGAAATTAAATTCATGGAGCACTTATGAAATTATAAAAACTGCTTGAAATACTTAGCATTCTCTTTATGCACACAAGTATATGTGATATTAGACCAGGGAATTTTACCATAGTGACACAAAAATCAATTTTTCATGATGTACTGATATTGAAAAGTATAGCTAGGATTTTAAGTCAGGAATTCTAAAACCAGAGTCAAGACCATTAAACATATAAGATAGAATCAAACAATTTGTGGAAAGTATCTATTAGCTTTTAATTTAATTTTTCTATAAACTTTCCAGAGTTCCTTGTAAAATACTATGCATTCTTTGTAATAGGAAAGTCTCATTTCAGATATTTTTCTTGGTAATAGGCAACTAGTACCAAGGATAAGGTATGGATTTGGACCACACTTGATAAAAAGCTTTTTGATAATTTATAACTTTTGATCATTTATAACTTACTTTTATTATATTTTGACCCAATGGAGGGATCTACTGATTGTGATAAGAGTTGTATGAGCCCCATTAATTTTTTTAAGCTGGCATAGCTCAATGGTAAACATCCCCCTTGAAGTTGGAGAACAGGAAAGCTGAGGTTCTGTGCACTGATACCCTCACCTCGCTGAAAGGATGACAAGGTAAATCTCCACCAAGGAGATGGAATCTGTAAACTACATTGTACACACAAGTTATACCTCAGAAGTAGAAGCCTAGCATTTGAGATGGCTACAAAACTCACTACAAGTTACCAGCACCACTAGAATGTTGAAAATAACAATGTGAAGCCCCAGTTAAAGACATAGGTTGTAGTGTTCACACAAACTGGTGTCAACATGTGAAGGGGTAGACTCAATCAGACCACAGTTCAATGACTTCATTTGAAGGCCCCATGGGGATACCCACTGGAGGCCAGATACACAGAGTTTCTCTGGAACCCATTGCGGCTCACAAGCTACATGGAGCTACATGCTGATGAAGCCAGAGCTCGAGGAGCCACGGGGACACCTACGCCAGCACTGAGACCCTTCCACTGTCAGTGGATCCACATGACTTCCCACCCACTGCGATCTTCCTGCATTCAGTTTCATTGCATGCATTGCAATGAAGGTATTCATAGACTGGTATCAGACATACAGGTTAATATTTGGAAGTAGAGATTTGAGCTGAACTGGGCTGGGATGTTTTCTTAATATGCAATTTCTCCTTTATATAAAGTTCTTTCTTATTCAAAACACAAAACCTCATTGTCATGGAGACGATGTTGACTCTTAGTCACCTCATAAGAGTAGGGGTACCCCTATGGTTTCTCATACTCTAATTGTTTACATGAGTAGAAAACCCCAACTTTCTCCCCTAGAGTAACTACCACCCTTTCTGATTGCAGCCTAATGCATGACCATGAGTTCTGCAGCATCCTTTGACTCTTACATGAGGCACTAGAATTTTCTTAGAACTCAGGGTCTTCACAATATCTCAAATAACAATATTTCTGCCCCCATTTTTTAAGAACAAATTTAATTCCTCTTGTGAAGTGTTTTAAATGGCTGTTCTCAAGCTTACAGGAAAGTTTTAAGTACAGTACAAAAGGGCTTTTATTCCCTAAAATATCTGAGCATCAATCCATCACTGCTGACTGTCATATTACATTCTTATTCAAAGACAAGCGCCTCTCTTCTCTTCTTTTCACATTACTGCCCTGGTGGGAGAAGGAAGCCCAGCCTTGCTCCTGGATAGCTGCTGCTGGATTTGAACTGTCAAACCTGTGCGCTGCAGGCCCTCACACAATCGCTGCACCACCAGGGCTCAGCTTCAAAGACAAACTCTTAAGTAATCACAATAAAATTGTCTAAATCAATAAATCAACATTGTTACATTACTACCGTCTACTTCTAGGACTTCATTCAAGGTTATCTAATCTTCAAAATATTTTTCTTTATAGCAAAGGATAATGATTCCCTCTGTCCCAGAATCACTATTAGTTGGAATCAACTTGATGGCAGTGAATTTGGAGTTGAACAGGAAAGCAAACTATTTCAACCGGTCTCAGTACTAATGACCACTTTGATCTTCACTTTCTTAATATC